>VDFB02084473.1:158932-241049 GCA_007258455.2 Sequoia sempervirens
ACCATAGGATTCTCCTGCAGACGAGGAGCAGAACCCGATGGTACCTCAGCAGAGCAAGTGGAAGCGCCAGATTGACCAGCGGAAGAGGAAGGAGGATTGCGAGACTGCTTCTCTTCTTCCTTCTTTCGTGCCTTAGCGGCATCGCTGTCAGCTTTTAAGCAAGCCTTATGTGAAATGGCATAAGGTGAGGGAGGGTATCTAATTTTAGGCCTCAGATGCCCTCTCCTATAGTTTTGATATGTTCGGTGCAAAAGGTCTGTCCTAGGTGGGAGAGGACCAACGGGCGCAGGCCAGGAGTGGTCTAAGGAGTAGCTACCACGTGCAACCGGTGGTCTATAACCGGTGTCGTGGATTATGTGCACGAAGCCTCTGTGGATAAATTTTAGACATTTATGCACGATGGAGGGTACTGCGTTCATCGCCACCAACCAAGGGATACCTAATTTCACCCTAAAGAGTTCAGACCTAGGGATGATATCAAACAGGAGTTTCACAGACTTAGGTCCAACTAAGATCGACAGGACAATACTACCCAAAGGGGGTACGGAAAGCCCGTCATGTGTGCGGATGTTACTCATTGGAGCATCGTACCCATCCTTGTGTAAGAAGTTTATCAGCATAATCTCCTCTGTTATTATGTTCACTTGTGATGTCGGATCAACGAGAACACCCACTACGATGTTTCCATTGATCCACGCAGGAATGTAAAGAGGAGATGGTTCTCTGTTAAAACCCATCCGGCAGATCCTGTGACGTGAAAGTTATGCCGGTACCACTATCCACAGGCTGCATAGAGGGGATGGGTTGGCGTAAGGAGGAGGCCATTACGCACACTAGACAACGCTTTCGTAGAGTCCCTAAAGGTTAATGGATAAGACGGTGACCCAATTAAGGTTTCGTTGTGCAATACCTTTGGAACCTTCCAACTACGCCAACTAGGAGTCGTAGGCTGGGTTGTAAGGCGACAACCTTACAACACTCACACCTACAACGCTCTAGAGTACGAGGAAAGGAACTGTCAGGATTGCAAGAACGAAACCAAAATGGTTCACGTCGAGTTCACCAAAAATGTAAGAGAGGGGGACCACCGCGTGCAAGACCCCAGGTCACGGAGGGCCAAGACGCGAGAGGCTGCCCTAACTTACCTCAGCTAAGCACAGTGTTAGGAAATGTGAGGTGGGAGTAATGAGGACTGTAAGGCCTCTCAGTCACTCTGCAGACCTGACATGAAGGAAAGGGCTAGGTGAGCCGGTTTTCAAGTTCAACACTACGCCTCCAGAAGCTCTCTGTCTGGGGACGAAAGCGTAGTCTTTGGCGTCTCCAAAGTGCACTGGCGTACGTGCGGCCAGACAACAGTGAAGGTGAGGTTCACCAAGAAAAACTAGCTAACGGCCCAACTGACTAACTAAAGGGCCAGAATGATGTGATTAAGTAAATGAAATATTCCCTAATATTATAAAGCAGAAATGCAAGAGTGAAAAGAATAAGAAGGATCTTACCAAGGAATTCGTTTTCCAGCTGATTCCTCGAAGAGCACGTATTCCTACACACAACAAGAGAGGAAAATGTTGGGTGGCTGTATAGGGGCTTGCCTCAGTCAGACCCCCGTTTAGGTGTTTCCACCTCCACGGATAGCCAAGAAAAACAAGATCAGAGAGTAACGTAATAAAGAGCACAAAAGCAGTGCAAAATAGTAAAGTGCTAACTCAACCAAATGATAGAAGGGAAGAGAGGGAAGCTTACCACCTCCACCAAGAGCGCTCAAGGCTGCTTGGGGGAGAAAATGAGAGTACTCGAGCCTTTGCTGTAATGGCGTTTTGTTCCCAACTTGTTCTACCAATGTGACGGAGTGTTGTGTTTGTTGCAATGGGGTGCTAGTATGCTGCATGAGAGCTTGAAAGTGAATGTGAGAGTATGAGAATGGAAGCCTGAAGTTGTGAAGAGTTGGAATGCATGTTGGAAGAATGAATTTGAAGAAGGAATGAAAGAAAACGTCCATATTCGGGTCGGTCGGCCGAAGGGGGCGTTACAACTTGACTCCCAATGAGAAGTGTAACGCCTCTGCAGGTTCAGCCGCAGGAATCTGCTAGGGACGTAAGCGCGCTGCGTAGACGTCTGCGTGCCGTGCGGGCGTCCTCGACAGAAACGCCTCCACCGATGTTCAAAACAGGCGCCAAGTGGGATGCAAGCAGTGGGCTTAGGTGGAATTAAGCCTCCGAACTTGGTTTTCTAAGGTGGGTAAAGGCAAAAAGGGAATTTGCACATGGGGTAAAAATTTGCTCCTATACACAAACCAAACATCCTGCACATATATCATATCTCTTTTTGATAGAAGGCAATCTTTGAATGATACTAATTTTGCATAGTTTGACTAAATATTGAAGGTTGAGATGTCCATATCTCTCAAGCCACAAAATGCCACTGTTATCCTTCACAATTTGTGTGGTCCACCTTGCTCGATGCCCAGGTTAACCATTCTCCCTTGTTTGACATTCATTTCAATGCACTTATAACAGAAATCCACAACAATTTTAGAATTATTTGTAAGTTGGTTGCTAGATGACAAGTTTTTGTTCATATTTTGGAATAAACCTAACATCTGCGACTATGCTTTTTTTCAAATAACTCAACACAATCTTGACATCTCCAATTTTCTTCTATTGCATGTTATCTACCATCAACTAGAGAAACATTATTGAAAAAGCTATAATCCGTGGTAAATTTGTTTAATTATTTTGAGTAGCAGACAAGATGACGTTATGTCCTACAATCAAAGAACCAACAGTTGGTTGCATCATTGTGTTCTCTGTGAGATGCCATAAAAGCATTCTCTTCCTCCTCGGAATCTTGCTTTGCCTCAACTACCTCCACATTAGCTTGATCCTGCCTCTTCTTGTGGGATATGTTATATTGGCATTTCTGACATTCTTTTGTGATTATGTCCAAATTGATGACAATAATAACACTTCATTTTGTGTTTGAATGTGCATTAAAGTTCATATCCTCCTCTGATTTGTCTTTGTATTGTGCACCAAGTGACTTTGAGATAGTCTAGAATTGGACTCTACCATTTGTATTTGGCTCTGTTTGTTTTTGAAATAGATATGAATTGACTGTTTCAAAGTTTATAGTTTTACTTTGTCAACAAATTTGGGGATTTCACAAAAGTTTCAAACAAAGGTGATAGACTGTTAATTACAAGCCTCAAGAGCAACCATATTATTTTTATCCACTTTTTAGTTGACAGCGGAGATCTAATCTCTTAGGTATTTCATTCTAAGAAGATACTTAGAAAATGATCCCAACCTCACCCAACTTTGTGGGAAACAACAGAATTTTTAAATACAAGACCTTAACCTTTTCTAGAGGTTTGATACATGTTTCTGAACATCTCTCAAAGATCACAAATATAAGTGACACACTTGGATCTAATGAAGAAAAGGTCCTAAGTTGTACTTTTAGATGAATTAAATGCTTACAAAATAAATATTATTTTATTAAATAAATTTTACTAAGTGCTAAAATGAACAATGACAAATGCAATGAATTGAGACAAAACTATGTTTTGGTATTTTTTCAATATGCAAATAAGTAGAAATGAAAACTAAATTTATACCAGAGAAACTATTGTTTTTTGCTCATTTTCACATTTTAAAATGATTGTATGTAACTAAAACAATTTAATTTGAATTCACGGATAAACTAACATGAAAATCAGCAACTTCTATTTCACTTTTCCTTTGTTTTAAACACAATTTGAAATAGTGATTTGAATAACAAGTGAATCAAATGAATTAAATTCAGTGTTCCACAGGGATGCGCACCCCCCCCCTTCGCCCCCCCCAAAAAAAATAAATAAAAAAAATCCCATGTTTCCTAGACGTCCCCGTCTCGGAGACTTGGGGGGGACGTCCCCCCACCAGCCCACCACTAGTGCCACCATCCCACCACTAGCGTCGCCGTCTCCAAGACACACGCTAGGATTTCGAGGATGTTAGGGTGTCCTCAAGACGTCTAGGGGACTCCTAGTTGTCTCCAAGATGTATAATTCTTATACATCTTTTATAACTATTTTCTCAAGTACTATATGTATTTCAGCGCCTGCGACCACCCCGCCACCGTCCCTCCCGCCATCCCCAAACTTAGGCCCTTGGTCCCCCTGTCCCTGAAACCCGTCCCCATGTCCCCGTGTCCCCCCGTTAGGAAACTCCGTGGAACTATGGAATTAATCCAGATTTTTCTTTCAACTCTCTTTGTTTCAGAGTATGCTTTCACAAAATAAAAAAGTTGATATAGCTTGCTGATTTTGTATGAAACTGGTAAATGAATGTTTGTTCCTTTTTGTCTAATGGTTATTTGATCAATTTAGTAGTTGTTGCTTGGTAGTAGATGGTTGCCTTTTGCTGGCTTGTGTTTGGTTTTGCAATTCCCAAGAGAAGTATACTATTGTTGTAAAACAAATATTTTCAAAACCAAGCAAAACTATTTCCTAAAATTCAAGGAACCACAGCAGACTGTTGTAGACCTGGAGAAGGGTGTGAAATTAATTAAATCTAATTCTAACTAGTAGAAGGGTGTGGAACTAATTAAATCTAATTCCAACTAGTCTACTCTAGAACTAATAAATTATTCTAATTAAAATAACTGTAATCAAAGAATTCCCACATCTGTAAATAACAATCCAATATTTTTGGAGATTGCTAGTGTTGTGGCAAGGGTATCCTTAGAGACCCAATCTTTCTTTTTTCTCTATTGGGAGTCTTCCTTTGATGGTGGGGAGAAAACAAAAGAAATACAATGTGAAGGAGCCAAAGACAAAAATATCCTATTGTAGGATGAGCTTGGAAGCTGTTGGTGCTTGAACAAAGTGCTTGGAGGCTGCACAGTACAGAAAAATTGGCTGTAGAAGTTGTTGACAACTTGAAAAGAAATGGTACTTCTCTCCTTAACAATGGCTAAGACAAGGAAGCTATAGCTAATGCTAGTATGGGAGCTTGTATTGAAAAAGCTGGGACTTGCAAGGAGAAAGACCCTTGAGATAACAAAAATCTATCTATTAATAATCTCAGATCCATAATTAGTGAAAGGGAAATGGATTTTAACAAGTTGGGCATTGTTTGAAACTATGTGATCAGCAGTTCAAATGCCAAAAATGGTGCAAAGATGGACAAATGCAAACTTTTTGAGCATAAAATTAATTGGCAGAATCGATGGTTTTTCCAGTAAAGGAACTGCCTGGGCAGTCTTTGACTCGCTAGGGCAGTTGAGGGACTAGAAGAAGAGCACCTCCTTGTGATAATTATCAAAATCAGTAAAATTTGTAGTTGGTCTAGTGTCTATTTTGATGACCACTTTATTAGAATTCCAATACTTAGCAATGGTGAGTATTTGTGACACCAAATATTAAAACTTTGACCAATTAATTTCTAGGGTTTAGGAAAGACAAGATTTTGTATATTGGCTATAGCTATGGTTTTGATCTAGGGTTTTACAGGCAATTTAAATCTTGAAATCTTTTATAAACTTTGGGTTTGGAAGCTTGAACAATTCAGGCATTACCCTAAAATGTTCAAAATTTACCTTTCTTAGGGTTATGGCAAGAGTTTCTGCCTACTGTCCTTGGTGCCATGCATTTTCTGCTTTCTACCTTGTTCTACTGTTTCTACTTGCACCCTTTATTTGACAGTTGACCCTTTCAATTTGTGATAGTTGTGCCTTTTACAGAATTTTCTATCCTTAGTCAGCCATTTAAAAATTTGACAGTCATCTTCAACAGGGTTTTTCCCTAGGTTACAGTTGACCTTTCTTGCATAATGATTATGGCGATAGTTCATGTCTTGACACACTTTGCTAGGGTTTATTGTACTAACCTTTCACTTGGCCCTCTCACAACAATATATTCTTTCCAGTCTTTGAATTTTTCTCCTTCCAAATTGATTTGTATAGCATACCTTCTTCTAGGGCTTCCTTGTTCTACTACCAAATGTTAGAAGAATGAACATATGGAGATTGAGAGAATTGTGTGGCACATAATCCAATTTCTGTACATTGTATATATTAATGTATGCATGAGTTACATTCGTGGTTGGAACTTGTATTGCGTAAGTTTCCATTTTAGAGGTAACTAATGTGGTATTATTACAACATTATCAGAAGCAATAAATGCCTGTGTACAAAGAAGTCTAAGATTATCTAACTTTTTTGAAGAACAGACAATTGGAGTTTGAAAGAATTGGTTCAAGTTACATGAAAAAGTTCAATACTTTGACAAGAGAAGAAACAATTGCAAAGTATTATAATCTAGGTTTTCACAAATTGAAATTTTTGCAAAACACTGGGCTTATTTTACAATTTGTTTGAACATCACCTGATCACTGTTCATTGGCACTGCACCGTATCAGTACTTTTTGTCTGCACCAACATTGTTCATTGTACAGATTTCTGGTTTTCTGGTTTTTATTTATTTGTTTATGTTTTTAACAACAATTTTTCTCCTTGGATAGTGGGTTTAACAATAAACTCCTCAGACAACAATTTCTCCCTTTTCTTTGGATTGTAATTTGTCTCATTGGACAGCAATTTGCAGTCCTCACAGTAACTCTTTTGACAAAGTCTTCTCCTTCCAAATACAATAGATCAACATACCCTCTCCTAGAGCTTTGTTGCTTTGATTTAGTGTACCCTCTCCAAGGGTTTCCTCACTTTGATTTAATGTACCCTTCCTAGGGTTTTCTTGCTTTGAATCAGCATACTCTTCTTAGAGCATTTTTTCTTGGATACCAAATGTTGGAAGAATGAATGTATGGAATTTTAGAGAATTGGATGGTACACACTTCAATGAGTGTGGCTTGTACTTATTATTGAATGGGGAAGTTACCTTTAGAAGTAACTAAATGATGTAGATACATTACTAAGTGATTACTTAACAAAAATAGTCTTAACATTAAATTATATCTAATATAACTTACCTTTTAAGACATAACTTATGTGGTGTTATTACATCATTATCATGGGCAGTAAGTGCATGTGTGCAAAGTACTCTAAAACTGTACTCTATCTAAACTCGAGTCCTTTATTTGCCAAACCACCAATGCGAACTTCCATTCAATTTTCCGTTCTTTGCCACAAAAAAAGATGTGCAACTTGATAGATTTCATTATGATTCTTCTTTGGAGCCTACGTAATAGATAACCAATAGATGGGATTTGATTAAAGGACCACTTTGATCAAAGTCAATTGGCTTGCTGATGACACTATTTCTCTTTCCAACCGCTCAACTTCTTTTGGAAATTTTCTATCATATTATGCCAAAGATTAAAGTTAGCTTTCCTTGCAAAGAGAGGAATTCCAAAGTAAGAATTTGGAAGATATGAAAATTGACATCCTATGTAAATTAACATTCCTCACAAATTCCCATATTCATGAAGATAGCTCTAGATTACCTTCTATTAATAGCTTTCCCAAGACCACCTCATAATCTTGAAGAATCTCCTTAAAAAAATGACACTTCCTAAAGGGAGGCTTGAAGGTCAACATAGTATCATCCACAACTTGAAAGTGGGTGATGGTTTTAGTTGTGGTAGCAACTTTGATCCCTTGCAAAATTTGTCTCCTTTTCTGTTTGAGATTCATTCCTAGAAGACCTGAGAAAACTAGGAGTTATGTCTTGTGTGCGAACGACTTCCCTAGTGTGTGTGGGAACCAAGGGTTAGGATGTCATTTCCACATCCTTGTGGATGTGTGGTGGTGTTGAATGAGGGTTGAGATGTGTCACTCTCACCCTATTCTTTTTTTGACAATTGACTCCAAGATCCAAGAATTCCAACTCCACAAAAATGAGAGAGAGAGAGAGAGAGAGAGAGAGAGAGAGAGGCAGGGGCAGGGAGGGAGAGGGAGAGGTAGGGAGGGAGGGAGAGGGAGAGGGAGAGGGAGAGGTGGTTGGGTTCTTCTATAATGTTACTCTTATCAATAGGTTTTTCATCACATTTTGCAATATTTTCAATTTCATGTTCAACATTTTCAAACTGTATCTCATGTTCAACATTTTCAATTTCATGTTCAACGTTTTCAAATTGTATTTCATGTTCAAAATTTTCATTTTCAAATTCAATATTCATTGTCATTTTAGGGTAAAGAAGAGCCTTCTCCTTGAAGAGTATTTGACAAACCTTTTCTTTCCATCCTCTTCCTTGATCTATCTTTCTCCTTATTTGCTTCGATTTGCTCTGCTTGAAATTTCTTCTTCCTTTTGGCTTTACGACGACTATTGCTTCCCATTATACAAACAAAAACAAGTACCTTGATGATTGATATCTAATCAACTTTTGTGTAAAAGAGTGCAGAAAAGCAGAATTTTGTTTGTATCAGACAAAAATCATGACATTCCCAACACTAGAGAGCATGTGGGGACCGTTGGAATGCCCAAAAAGGATATTGGGCCGTTTTGTCCAATAGCACAAAATGGATATCCATTTTGTGCTCTAAAATGGATACTCGTTTTGTAAGCATGTTTTCACTGAATGAGAAAACAAGCTTTACAAAACAGATATCCATTTTATTAAACAAAAAATGAATTTATAGTAATCAAACATAATATATATATTATAATATTATATATAATATATTATAGTATTTATATGATGTAATATTATAATTTTATATTTCTATAATATAAATATTATATATTATATTAATATTTATATATTCTAAAATAAAATATATTATATTAATATTAATATATTCTAATATATAATATATTATATTAATAATATATAATATTTATATATTCTAAAATAAAATATATTATATTAATATTAATATATTCTAATATATAATATATTATATTAATATTAATATAATATACAGATAGAGGTAGAGAGAGAGGTAGGTAGAGAGAGAGATATAGGGTGGGTAGGATAGAGGGAGCGAGAGAGGGAGGGAAGGAGCGGGGGAGGGGTAGGTGGAGAGAGAGGTAGGGTTGGAGGGACAGAGGGATAGGGGATATATAAAAGTCAAGAAGGATGGAGGTAGGGTGGGAGAGAGAGAGAGATTTCATTCTGGATTTTTCCCTCCCATTCACATTCAAGCAAGATATTTTAGACAAGCTATTTGTACATCTAGATATTTCTTTTCAATATTTCCACTTTAGCTATTTTCAAAAAGGAAGTTAAATAGATGATGCATAACATATTTTCATTTCAAATTATCCTATGCATTCTTCTTAAATAGCTATCAAGTCTTTTCAACATGCTATGATACAAATGCACAAAACCTTTTACCAAGGCTTTAATAGATTCTTTTGACTTAAGCATAAAGGATATTCCAAAAACACTACACTTAACCCAAGCATTTCCAAAACCAAATAAATGCTAGTACTAGAAGAGCTAACTAAACACACACAAAATAATCACATGCTTGATGGGTTTAGCCACAACACAAGTATTCGTAAATAACACTAATTCAGATCTTGGTTTCACAAGAATTAACATAGATTCGTCTCATAACTCAAATTGAGTGAGGTGGGGAAATACATACAAACATGTTTATCTAGGTTGAACAATCTCCAATTAAACATTATTGGGGCACACTCAATTAACACATTAGGTGCATTTGCACAATATAGGATAGTCGAAGCACATCATAAAAACATCCAACATGATAAATGCCAATAACCATAATATCAAATTGTGACTAACATCAATCATAGATAAACATAAAGCATCTCATAAAATTTATGATTCTGAACTAGTTACTATAATCTCATCAATATATAGAGAAAATAGTGAAGCTGTTCACAACTTGAGTTTCAAACATAAAATCATAACATATGTATCCACAATACATAGTTGACAAACCTTGACGACAATACAAAATGTCATTGGTAATATATTATTAGGATCAAAATCCAAAACCAAGCAGCAGAAAAGGAACATACACTTAGATCATTATAGTAGCATTGAGAGGCTACACAATTATTTGGTATACCTAGAACTCCCCTACAACCCTAGATCCTCTCCTCACCTACGACATCCCAAAATCTAAAGAAGAAAGCCAAAAAACCATTAGGGCATGGGGTTTTAATCCCCTATATTTCAAACACAATTTCTTGATCTTCCCTCTTTAAAGTAGGTATGCCAAGGCTTGATTTTGGCTCTTAGATATTATTGAAGGGATGCTGTAGAGCAATAAAGATTGGGCTTCATCTTTAACCCCCTTTTCCTTTGTTATAACTCCATAAAGAACCTAACCACCTTTTTTTTAAACTCCATTTGGGACTTTGAGGTTCTTCCATCATGGTTTCTTTCTCAAGGATCTTGCCGATCTGCTTCTATTTCGTTGTAGCTGTTTGAAAGAACTTGATGCTCCGATCCCCCACAGCCAACCAACATATTTTTGACCTCCATCTCCAGGAAAACTCTTCTTTATGACACACTTCATCTAGCAAGTCCTTTACCTGCTCCTTTTCTGCCTTACTCTCATCATTAATCAGCTGTTGAATGGCCATCTTGAAACCATTGCCATGCTCTATCTTGTAGTTGAATCTTAGTGGAAAATATGCTTTTGAAAATCTCCTTGTTCCAAGTCTTTAGTTTCATATTTAGAAACCTCAGCTTTTTCGCTAAGGCAAACATTCTTGTCCCATGTAAGGTTCAGCTCCAACCATCCTTTTGAACCTAGGAATCTATCCAACCATTATGCAATAAAATCTTTCTCCTCATGCAGATTACTCAACATATAATGCCTGTAATAGAGTTTTATTTGCTAAGGTTGCAGATTTGTTACAAAGTTTTGTAAAGGCTCCAAATCCTGACCTCAAATCAGTCTTCCACCTTGTCTATTAGAAGCTTCAAGTAACATATTGAAGTCCCTCTAGATGCCATCTTTTAGCTGCTGATGCTCTCTTACTTCTTTTGAAGTGGTCCAAGCATTCCCTCTGAAGCTTGCTATCCCAAGATCCATTGAAGCTTATTAACTTGAAATCGAGACAACAACTCAGAATTTGGATATTACATTATCCAATCCTAGGAAATCTCAAGGGACCTAGATGATTAGCAATCCTCTAGTTTGACCCTCAACTGCCACACATCTACTCCATTTTTTACTAAATACTAAATAGAGATCTGCCATGTTAACTTGGTTTCTTGTAACATGAGGATATCTAACTTTTCATTGTTTGTTACACCTTTCAATAATTTTATCTTGGAAAGGGCATTCATTCACTTGAAATTGCAAGATATGATCTTTACAAATTGGATTTACATTTTTTTGACTTTTCTGAGCATGACCATCAATAAAGGTTGGGATCCACTAGCCACCTCTACTGTGGCCTCCTTTTAAATTTTGATGTTCATGTAGTCTACCCCTCACTTGTCTTGTCCACTATCATAAATCCTTTCTTAATGCTTGATTGAACTACCATCCCTCTCTTTTCCTTGTTTATACTATTGCTTTCTTCCTTTAGATTGGCCATTTGGTCCAATTTAGTTATGAAATTTGTTCCTAGAGCTGTCCCTTTATCCCCTTCCATGATAACTTTGTGTGAAGATTTCATCAGTTCCAAGATAACTCTAATATTCTCCTTGAGCGCATAACCTTCCATATATTTGTATTTTTTGAGGTCTTTTCTTCTTTTATTCACTTTGTTGCCCCATCGTTCTATGATCCTTTGCTCCTTTCAAGACCTTTTACTTGGGCTTCTTCTAGTTTGTTTGATTTGTTAGTGTCCACACACATGATATGCTTTGCATCTAAGAAAATGCTTTCATAATGGATTTGCTGGATCCATTTGTAGATTGATTAATTTCAATGCTATACTTTTGTTAGAGGACAATTCAACTCCAACTCCACACATATCCTTGCATAGTTAGCCATTCCTTTCTTGAAAGATGCCTTAGAAACACACACTTGCGCATAAAACTGCCCAAAGGTTGAAAAACATAACGTGATGATTATTCATGTATTAGGGCATACAAGCATAACTAAATTGGAGCTCTCAAGGGCATTTCTTCCAAGGTATTGAAGCCACTATGCCAATGTTTCCTAAAGAGTCCTGCATTTCCAAAAAACTTAAAATCTCCTTGGAAGATTTGCTCCTTATAGATAATGATAAAATCTATAGATTATACCTCTAGAAAGGAGTTTGAAATTGCCTTCAAGTTTATCTATGTCTGGCTCCAAGCTATCCTCTATTGCCTCTAGTCATGTTGATTTGTTCCTTAGTTCTCATGGAAAGTGTTGCTTCCCAACCACTCCAATAGTCCTTGAAAAGAAGGAATTAATTGATTTTACAACAAACTTTGTAAGAGAAAGGCTATGCCCCCCAATTCAATATCTATACATGTAGTAGTTTGCTTTATTGTTTGTCTTTTGTCCTCTTACTCTTTTTTGTTGATCCTTATTTCTTGCAATAGGACTATATCATTTGTGCAAGTTTTGTTCTTTTCTTGAAGAGAGTATTGCTTTGAGTGCTCTTACATTCCAAAAGAGGAAATGTTGAACTTTTGTTTAAAAATACCTTTTAAAGACTTTTTGCTAGAAGGTTAGATCTCCTTACACAATTTTGAATGTCTTATGGATATGCTAGAACTTTTCCAATTTAGAATCAACGTTCCTTGGGGCTAGACAACTATCAAGGATGTTTGGTATGATTTGGGGATGATGGAACAGGGATATGATGTGAAGAGAAATAATAATGATAAACTTGTGTAGGAGTAGCAGTGCTAACAAAATCTTAAATCTAGTAGAAAGAAATGATGGCACATTCAAAATATAACAAGGGAATTTACTCTAGGAAATCCTTTGAGGAAAAATCCAACAAAAATAGCACTCACATCAACTTAGTTGTTCACAATATAATGAAATATTTTACACTTGTGCTTAATCCTCATACACATGTGAGTATTTATAGGCTCATTAGCATAGGAATTTGCTAAGTGGTATTACAATACAATGAGTATAAAACCATGGGCTGAAATCCCATCCATAAGGGGTGTAAAGCATGCAAAATATACAACCCATCCAAGAAATCTCCCACTGGTTGAATACCTTGTGTAGGTGGCCATGCATACGTAATTAGCTGCTAAGGCAAGCTATGCTTATTGGTTTCCTATACCAAGAAAACTACATAGTACTAATATATTTCATTAATTAGTCAACAACATTCTCTAGGTATCAACCTTTAACACCACTTTTTTGTTCAATTGTATCTCTAACAAAATGATATTGTACATCAATATGCTTCATTCAAGAGTGATAAGTATATTTCTTTTCCAAAAATATTTGTCTTTGACTATCATAGTATATCCTTACAATTTTTTGTAAGAAACCAACCTCTAAACACAACCTTTGTAACCATAGAGATTCACTGCATGTATGAATGGCTGCCATGTACTCAGATTTTGTAGTTGAGAGTGCAACAATTTGTTGTCTCTTGCTCATCCATTGACTATTTAACAAAACAAATTGAACACAACTTGTAGATCTTCAAAATCAATGTCTCTAGCCTAGTAAACATTAACAAAACCTTATACATCTACTAATTTATTCATCTTAGGTCTTTCTTGACAGTAGATTGCATAATCTGAAGTGCCATGCAAATATTTGAAAACCTTCTTTATAGTAGTCTAATGCTCCTTCCCTAGATTTCAAATATATTTGCTCAAACCTCCCATTGCATAGGCAATGCTTGGTCTAGTACAAACCATGGCATACATTATACTTCCAACAACACTTGCATAAGGAGAATGAGGAATGTCCTAAATATCCTACTATGTCTTAGGACATTGTTTTATAGATAACTTTAAACCAAGAATAGGAATATTAATATGTTTGCTTTGTTTGCTTCCTTGCATTTTAAATCTTTGCAATAGAGTCTCAACATATTTTCCTTGAATCAATTATATTGTAATATTTAAATGATCCCTTTTAATTTCCACTCCCAAAATATAGTTTGTAGCATCAAAATCCTTCAAATTAAAGTGTAATAGCAATTGACTATTGAGATTTAACATTCTTGATTATTCCTTATTGTTTCCAATTAGCAACATATCATCAACATATAACACCGTGATAACAAAATGGCCACCAACTCGTTTGAAATCCATATATTGATCAAATTTGCTTTGTACATGTTGTACCCAAAATAATTTTTTGCTTCAAAGAGACATTTTTGTTAAAATGATCTAGATCATGTAAAAATGTTGTCAAAAGTATGTTTTAGGTCAAACAAAACATAAGGTTTTTGTGGGTTTGTGTCAAGGAAGATACCTACAAAATTTTGAAATTTTGAAAATTAGGGTTTCAAACCCCTGTTTTGTGGAAAACCCCAAAAAATAGGACCTTTCCGGAATTAATTGAAAATGATTTTGATAGGATGAATTGACTTCACGATCACACTGGTCAAGTCAAAATCAACAAAAAGTTTGTTTTACTTTGGTGGGTCTATTTTTATTTTTCAGGGAGAAAGCTAGGACCTCTGCAACCATTAATGGCAGAATCATAGCAGCATAAATCGTTTGGGGAATAAATCGGCAAACCAAAAGTTCAGGATTTTTTGAAAAAATCGGGAAAAAATCAGATTTACAAAAAAATGCAAAAAATTGAAGAAAAACAGTCAGAAAGTAATTTTTTAAAAAATTTAATGGCATTTCCATAGCATACAGACATTGAGAGCAAATAAAATAGAGAGTTCAATCCATGAATTATAGAAAATAGATTTTCGTTGGTTATACTCATATCACTGATTAGTGATTACATTGCATAGAACATACTAGAACTGCATAAATATCAGATGGTAACAGTTGTCAAAATGTCTATTACAATATAGTTTGTGACTTTGTACAAAGTAAACCTATAAACTAAGTACAAAGTTCCAAAAAAATCAATTGTAGCAAATGACGTGCTAGAGGGCAGAAGCTCCCGCTCCCGATGTTGAAGCTGCTAGGTGACCGGTTGCCCGCCGAGCTTCTTCAAGTATATCAGCAGACACATTGGCCTCCGCCATGATATCTACATCTTCAGGCCCAAGAGAATAGTCAAATTCAACATCCTCAAGAACATGATCATCCTCAAGAACATCATCATCAGATGCAGCAATCCACTCAGACTTAGGATCAATCTCATCAAGGTCAATTGGGGCATCTTCCTCAATAGTTCCTGTTTTTGTCCATGTAGAAATTAGTCTTTGCTCTACAAGTGACATACACAATGACAACAATTGAAATTGATTGCAAGCGTATTAAAAGTCTCACCTTGAGCTTTCTTTAGCTTCAGGCGGAGGTTGTGGTGAACAAACACCAAGTCATTCATCCGTTTTTGTGTTAAGCGGTTGCGTTTCTTGGAATGTATGTGTTCAAAAACACTCCAATTACGCTCACAAGCGGATGAGCTGCATGGCTGGGTCAAAATGCGTATTGCCATCCACCTTAGATTTTTGCATTCGTGGCCAAAAAAATCCCACCATTGAGCTGAAAGTTCAAAGAACATTATATGGAGATGAGTATCATGTAAGAATATCTTAAAATCTAAGACACATTTAATGATCATGTGACATGAAAAATCAAAAGATTATCAAAATTATATAGAGTCTACCTGGTTGGAAGGTCTTTCGGCCTTCCACGACAACCCTAGAAGAGAGAAAACCCCTTCCTTGCCTGTACAATTGCAACTCTGACATAGCTTCATGCAATCGTTCTTGGTTTGGAAACATTTTGTCCATGCACTTTAACAATCCTTGTGTGATCTCAGCATCAATTTGTCTGAATGAAGAGTTGTAGAACAATGATGGATTGAGAAAGTATCCTGCAGCATGGAGAGGAGAGTGCATTTGTCCATCCCATCTCCTATCTATTATGTCCCACAATGGCATATACCTATCCCTGTCATTTTCCAGCCTACCCCTCATCACCTCCTTGGCCCTATCCATGGCCTCATACAAGTATCCCATGGGGGATTTATCCCCATCCACTAGCCTCAAGACTTTTACTAGAGGCTCCGAAAATGATACAACTTGTTTAGCCGCATTCCAAAAACTAGTAGAATATATGTAATATGCGACTGCCATGCCATCTGTTTGATTCCCAAAGCCAGACTCCGCCCACTCTCTTGAAACAAACATTCGTTTCAAATTCATTTTTTGTTGACGAAGAGTCTGTAGTGCAAGAAATTGTGTTGCGAATCTTGTCACCCCTGGACGAACTAGGTCCTTGCCCTCTGTGAAAGAGCGCATCATACTCAAAACCCTTGTGTGATTATAAATATATTTGGTAACAGAGCGAGCCTTGTGCAGTATCTCCTTAACCCATTCAATTTTCCCAATGTGCTCTAGGGTTAGATCAATGCAATGTGCTGCACATGGGGTAAAAAACATGGAGGGGTATTTTTCTATCAGAAGTCTCCCAGCAGCATTGTCTGTAATAAATTGAACCACATTTTCTGGTCCCACTTCCATGACTACCGAGTCATATCTATCGAACAATGCAGCTGCAGATTTCATTGTATTTGATGCATCTACAGATCTCAAAAAAACAGTGCCAAGATCAGAAGAGACAAGGAAGTTGATGAGGGTTCGGTTCCTTCTATTTGTCCATCCGTCTGACATAATGGTGCACCCACTATTAGCCCGCTTTGATCGATGCTCTTTAAGAACATCTTTGACATCGTTTACTGCCTCATTGAGCATACTAGTCCTCAATGTCTAATAAGATGGGGCTTGAAACCCAGGACCTACAGCTACAAGAGCATCAACCATAGCTTGCCAATATGGAGATCTGGCAACATGGAATGGCAAGCTCGAGGAGTACCAAAAATTTGCAATGGCCTTCTTCGCTTGATCGTGGACATTCTTCCTCCATCCTGTACTCTCCAAAGTGGTCTGTGATCCTGGTGTAGTACGAGGTTGGAAGAAAGCATCAATGTTTCCTCCACCTGTGTTTGGGCCACGTGCTGTAGAAGAAGGTGTTGATTTGGATTCCCTAAAACTCCCCTGCCCACCATCCTCCTCAGCCAAGTTATTCGTCCTCAAACCTACAGAACTAGAACCTGTTTCAACTCCGGTTCTTGCTTTTTTGGCCTTACCCTCAACAATACTATCAAGAGCTTGTTTTGCCTGATATGTGACATCTGCAGGGCATTTTTCGCAAATGGTGGTGTTATTACCTGGTTCTTTTGCCAAATGCCATTTGAACCGATAAATTCCACCACTGACTTCACCCTTGCACCAATTGCATTTAACCTTTGCACTACTGTCAATTGGTATGCAATGTGTCCACGCAAAGTCTTTCTGATGTGGCATTGTGATCAAGAATGAAATCTGCAAAAGCATTTTATTTCACTGTAAGATAAAATTGAAATTCGATAAAATTTAAAATAACTAGCTAATTAGAAAATAGTAATACAGCAATTTGAAAATACAGTAAATATTTTTAAAATAATATAATAATCGTGATTGTTATAAAGTAATAATTGTATTTTAAAATTATATTTTATAGTGACTTATAGTCTTATACAGCAATTTTAAAATTAAAAAAAATTCAATATTAATAAAATACTAAATAATAATAAAATTATAAAACTAAATAAATATATTTAAAAACAATATAGTAATACTAATTAAATAATACTAACTTATTGTATTGTAAACCTTATTTTTATTTATTAATTAAATAATAATAAATTACTGTATTGTAAATCTTAATTTTAACTTTTATTAGTATTAAAATTAATAAATAAAAATAAATAGTAATAGTAAATTGTAATACAATATGAATATTTAATAATTTTAATTAGTATTATTTACAATTTTACTTATTTATTATATTAGTATTTAAATTAATTAATAGAAAAAAATTATAAATTAATAATAGTGAAACTGTAGATTTAGAGTTTTAGACTTTAAAAATAAAATAAAAAATTCAAAATGCATTGCCCTACCTGAGACGGAATCTTGAATTTCGACCTTGGAAGGAGTTGAAATCTGGAACAAGGAGCCGAAATCTTGCAAGCAATGGTCGCCGGAAGAAATGTGGAGCTTTTAACTGATGCCCGTCGCACGTTTTTAGTGTTGCCGTCACGTGTTTTTACTGATGCCATCGCGCGTTTTTACAGTTTTACTGATGCCCGTCCGCCGCTTTCATCTGATGCCCCCATCGCGCGTTTTGACTTATGCATTTGCGTTTTTTAGGGTTTTATTTTTACTGAGATTTTAAACGAGGTTAAGTGACGACTAATCGCTATTTTTTCGCGTTTTAAACGCGATTTAAACGTCCAAAAAATCGTCATTGCTTCCGACTAATTGAAAGTCGCGATTAATTGCGATTTTTTGCAGATTTATGCTTCTTTGGGTAGAATGGCTAGTACCAGGTGCTGAAAACTAAGCCTCAAAAGCTTCAACGAAGAAACCATGGGGGAAATTCTCAAAAAAGATGCTGTCTCACGGAGGGGATTTTCAAAATTTCAAAATTTGACTAACTCTGGAAAAGGCATGCCTTGCTACCAAGGAGGTTATGCAGTTACACATGGGAAAAAGCGTCCCTGTTGACCAGGGGTTCCCTTGAACTAGATGATCTAGATGTCACCTTTTTGGTGAACTTTCCTTCAGTTGATCTCTCCAGCGTCAGCTCAGCCTTGCATTGAACTTGTTAGCCAGCCTACAATATGCATCAAACGACAACAACTATTGATCGTCAGAGCATGCAAAATGGAAGGTAGATCAAAGCATATCAAGACAAAAGCGCCCCTGCTAGCCAGGGGCGCCCTTGAATTTCAGTCACCTAATGAAGTTTTCAACAATTGCTTCTACAAGGCATTTGGTCAGCTCTCTCTCAGCTTCACGATTAATCCAACTGCACGTTCACAGGTCCTGTCAGGAAATCAAAGGCAAATATCAGGCAGAAAACACCAAAGGTGGAAGCTGAATGATGAATATGGAGAAATTGGCTAAGTGTTGAGGAAAAGCGCCCCTGCTGGGAAAAGGCGCCCATCTTTTTGGGCAGGCAGATGCAGTCTGCAAGCTTGGTGACCTCTAGGGTGACCTTTGTTTTGATTAATCTCAACAATGACACCGTTAGTGGAGACAATAGACAGATCAAACACTTGACGACAGAGATAAAATTGGGACCGTTTGTGAAGGTTAGCAAAATGGAACTAACAAGTCAAAAAGCCAAAAGCGCCCCTGCAGGCCAGGGTTGCCCATGCTTTTGAAGGACCTAAACCAACTTTTAGAATCCACAAAGCCAGTCATCCTTTCTAAGACTGAGCTGGTTATTCATCCCACGTTTCAGTGAGATCATCAGACTCATCAGTCAACAGTGATCTCAGATAAGAGCACGAAGGGTCAAAATGGTAGAGTTCATCCAACACTCAAGAAGATTGACTAAGTTTGGTGAAAAAGCGCCCCTGCTAAGAAAAGGCACCCTTGAATTGAAGACATCAGATTTAGTTTTTGAGCTTTTCAGCTCCCAGGCACACTTAATCAGGTTTGTTCCATCTCAACAATCGATCTATCAGCGACAACTCAAGATCAACGAAGCAACTAGAAACGAGGATCCAACAGAGGCACTCCACCATGACTTCAGCATGAAAAAGTGTTCAACTTAAAAAAAGGACGCGGTCAAAGCAAGATTTGTTGACTTGAGTTAGATATTTTGAATGCTTCTCATGTCTAAACGTCCCCAAATTGGTGGAAATCAGTGTTGGGAACTCCAGATTAGGCAAATCACTCCTCAATCATGAGTTGGCGCCCAAACTTGAATCATTATATATCAAGCCTAGGCATCATATTTCATTATCTTTCTTTGCAGGTTGAAGGCTAAAACAATAATTTTCTCTCCATGATGTCTTTTCAAGATCCGACAAAGGGGTTTTGACCGTTTTTCATATTTTTGAAGATTAGTTGCACAGAGGGATAATTTATCAGAGGTTGCATCCAGAGGCACAATTTTTCCAGAAAGACAGTTGAATAACTTCCAATCTTCTTGTCTTTTTCCTCTCTCCTTGTCTTAAAACTTCTTGCATGTCCCAGAAAACAATAGGCAATCATAGATCTGACCAACTAGATATGATCAACATAGTTTTTCAACAAAACCCATCTCTTGAAATTTTCCAGAAACAACAAACTTGTTGCCCCTATTTTCCGAAAAAGTCATAGATTTGAAAATCGAATGAATTGGGTTTGTTTAGCATTAAAGCATGAGCAAAACTCACATGTCAGATTTTTTCCGGAAAAATACTTCTCGGCAGGTGCTATTTTCAGGGTTTTTTCAGAAGTTGCCTGAACAGTGTTGTGTGCACAGTTGATCTTTAAGTTTTTCAGAATGCAGTTCTCCCAAGTACAATACAAGACCAAAACAATCTTGTATCATGATTTCCTGAAAATGACAGACACTGACTTGCATCAAGTACACCCAGAGGTCAACTTAGAAGATTTGGAAGGCATGGACTAGATCACGTTACAGAACATCGAGCAATCCAGACTGCTTGAGGCTGCATCAATCCCCATCACATTATAGAACGTGGAGTTTGTAATTGCTTGCATTAAGCATTACAACCCCACCACACAAGAAATCCGATCAGTGGATGAGCGGGTGATTTGCAGCCTTAAACCTAAGGATGTCGAAAGCTATTTTGCTATTCCACCATGTCTGACCAATGTGGTCATATCTGTGAGAGAATGCGGAAGGGAATTCGAAGTATCAAAGGATAAGTGTCAGCAGAGAATGGCAAAAAAATGGCTAAAAGTGAAAAAGGCCAACTTGCCCAAGAATGTGGGGCGAGGAGAGTTCCGAGATGAGTATACAGAGATGATCACTGTACTCAACCGGATCACTGGACAGGAGGGATGGGAACCAATTTCAGTTGTGGATGTACTACATCATTGCCAAGATTGTAAGCAACAGAGCACAGTACGACTGGCCCACCCTCATTAGTGATGCATTCCATCAGCAAATGATTGGGTTCTTAGAGGCTCACAGGTTTCACATGTGCTCATATCTTGTATACCTGATTGCCTTCCAAGGCCAGTTCAGAGCATTAAACACTGTGGGAACCTTAGGTGTGCAGAAGGTCCACAAACATTTTTCGCGACTTGAGTTTACACAAGCATTTGACATTTCAAGTGGATAAATGATCTTTTCATTATGCACACCGTAAGGGACCTCGACCATGAGATGCATGTACGTATATCACCAACAGCCAAGGAGGCAATGGTGGACTGGGTGAATTGGTTCATCCAATTCCCCACCTTCACCTATATACGCGTATATGGATACAACGGTCATCCTGCCATGTTACCCTGCTACCCTTCAAATAGGGTAGTCTTCATGGAGTTCTTGTGACAGTTGGCCGAAGTTCATTCTCATCTGCGCCTCAAAAAGAAGACAGCTGCGAGCTTTCCTATCCAGATGGGACTTTACATGTGTAAGACAACGGTTGATGCCAAAACCATGTGCCAAGAGACGGCGAGACTTAATCTCAAATGCCTCATTGAGAAACGGTCGTATGATCCGAGAGGCGTTTATGCAGCACACTTTGAGCAACACTCTTCACACGAGTCTTCCATGGAAGACTATTGGGTCAACTGTGAAGATGAGTTTGATGTATGAAGACGTTACAATCGGTTTAGACTTCCACAAATTGCTGACTTCATGTCAGAAGATGTGGAAGGCCTATTCGATGATGATGGGGAAGTAATTCTTCCTTCATTCTTCACGGATCAAGTGGACTCACAACCACTTGGAAAAGTGGATTGGTACGCCAAGGAGAATGCATCTATAGAGGAAAGGACAAGTAGGGTTGTAAGAAACAACCAACTCTACTTGGACAACAAGAAGACAAGGAAGGTAGTAATTCTATGCACAGAGCCACCATTGGTTCATCCTTCACTACCTTCCACATCAAGGAAGAAGCTCAGACAGAAGCAATGGAGTAACCCTCCCAAAGGAATGCGAATTTCAGGGCACGCAAGGGAAAGAGCACAGATTGCTGACACAAATCAGCAAGAGGTACATGTGGAGACAACCACAATCATACCTGAGACAACCATGGAAATAGTTGCAGGTGAGCCAGTGATTGAGACAATCACAGCTAAGACATAGCCCATGATGGAAGCAACTGCAACAGATATAGTGCCAATAGTGGAAACAGAACCTCCTACTTCACCACCATTGCATTAGTCACCAGTCCCCATTAACTTGGACTCTCCACCATGAGATATTGAAGCACAATCTCATTCGTTAGGCATTCGAGGGCCTAACATTCTTTCTTCCGGCTAGGCGAGTCAGGATTCGTCTTGGCTTGAGAGCCTCCTTGGAAGGAAGAGAGAAAGGCCATCCTACCAACTTGACTTCACGGAATTTGACCACGTCCCTCAAGACATGCCCGTAAAGAAGCTAAAGAAGTAGGTTCATGTAGGAAGGAATGATGATAATGAAGTTGTCATAGAGACAGTTGCACCACTTGAGAACAAGAATGCACACGAGGTAGGGGTTGATGACTTCACATTGTCGAAGGTCAACCTCGGGAAAACCACTCGTTAGGTGGAGGCAAATCTTCTTGGAATTGCATCAATGAGTGTTCAAGAAAGAATGGCTAAGGACTACAGAGACAAAGCAGCCTTAAAGGCTGAAAACCAACAGTTGAGACTATACATATCTAGCTTGATGGATGGTACGCCAAACATCTTTGCTTTGCCAAAAGAGATGCTTGACCTCCCCATGGAGCAAAATCACCACCAGTTGATCTTCTATGGAAAACACTTGAAGAATCAAGTGGAAGAATTTGTCGTCAAAGGATGGTGTATACTGGCAGAGCTATATCAGTTGAGGAACAGAGCTCATGAACTCCGCACAAAGATTCAGTAGTCAGAATGAAAGGCAATAGAGAAGAGGCCTGGGGATGAGATCACAGTCACTGATTTACAACTGGTGTACCAATCAGTTACCACTGTAGAGAACAAGCGACATCTTTTTGCTTGGAAAGAATAACTGGCATAAAAGGTGAAAGCCTATGATGCCAATTCTGTGGAATTGATCGAGTACCGACAGATCGTGGCAGGTGTTATCAACTTCGCAAGAACGTTGGTAATATCTATCCCTTGCCTTTATCAACACGAGGGAGGTGCATACATTGAGCTAGGCGCAGTGTAGAAACAGTTCTAGGATGTCGTCCGTGGCACTTTTTATGATGACCCTGCTAGTTGCAAGTTGAGTAAGGTTGCAGCCATGTCCACCAAGTTGGATGACGCAACTGCAAAGTGTATAGAATAGCAGCAACAACTTGCGAATGGTGAAGAGATGCTGAAATGCCACGTCATCATCCTATGGAGCATTAATCACCTGGAGGCAGAAGAAGTCAACAATTGGATAGAACTGTTGACTGGAGGTGGTGAGGTGTAAAGCACCCACCTAGGACATCCTACCCTTCAAAATAGCATTAATTTTGATAGGAGTTAACTTGATGCCTCATTCCAAGTTAACTCCATGTCCCATTGATCATGCATGTTAGATCCCACCAATTATGGATTTCTATCTCAGATCTCCACTAATTGTGGATCTCTATTTTGGAGGCACATTGTGTAATTTAAGTTCACTTTTAGTTTAGTTTCAGTCAACTGAAGTAGACTTCTAGTTGACTGTTTGTTTAGTTTCAGTTAACTGAAGTAGATTTCCAGTTAATTGCTTGCTCACTTACTTTTAGACATAGGAATAAATCTTGCTAATTGATTGGCAAGAACTTAATGTTAACTCAAGGAGACTTTAGGGTTGCCCACTCCTTTGAGTTTTATAAATAAGAGCCTTTGCTCCTTATTTTGTAACCTTTATTTACTACGCAAAATTGCTGCGCCATTGTTGCCACAAGCTTGCAAGTGCATATTTGTTCACTCTTGGATGAGAGTTTGTCTGGTTTGATAAGCAATTGTGTATGATTTCGTACCTTTGCTGTCCCAAACCTTTGTAATTCGTTGAGAAAGTTTGAAGAAAGAAATCAAAAAGCATATGCAATTTGATCTAAAGATTCGAGTTCTTTCAACGTCTTGTTCTTACAATCCATTGTTTCAATCTCCCCCTTGGACAGGTGCTGTCACTTCCTTGGGTATTTTGTTGTTAATGATTTTTGTTTGATGTTGTTTAATGAGTTGTATTTCAACCTACACTTTGGACAGGTGTCGTCACCTCCTCAGGAATCCTGTTAACCAAATCATCGTAATTTGTTGTTTCTAGTGAGTTGTTTCCCAGCCTATACCTCGGACAGGGGTTCCTCCTCCTTGGCAATTCTAAGATTCATCTTACCGTAAGAGTGATTACTTGCATAAAGCCTTATTCCAGCATAAATCTGAGAGTTAAGAGCCTCAGACACATTTTGAAAGACGATCGGATCAAGCAATCCAACCAATCCATTCCCGCTCCTATGCCCTCATGCTCTGTTTACCTTGAGGAGATAGGATAGATTAAAAGCTAGTTTAGTTGTAGCTAAGATCTGCAGAAACTAGAGAAAGCCTTAGCTGTAGCGCATTGTGTTTATGCACCCTTGTGTCCTGCCTGCTGAGTAAAAAAGATAAGAACACTTAAGTCCGTTTTACTTTTACGCAAATATCAGCAAACAAGAGGGAGCTTCCCCTCCATAATTTATTCAATCTACAAACCAGATCCTTTTTCCCTTTAACTATATTTTTTTTTGGCTGTGATATTTTTTGCTTCAAGGATCCCATGTAGAAAAGATCTTTTCACATCCTTCTATTCTACTTCAAGATCATAAGAAAATCAATTGCCAGAAAAATTCTAACAGAATTTAACTTAGCAACAAGAGAGAAAATCTTGTCAAAGTCAATTCGCTCTAGTTGAGAATGTCCTTTTCTCACCATTGTTAGTGTTGGACTATGCCCTTGCAGCATTGAACGACATTATAAAAGGATTAAGAAATTTAGCAAATGGCTACTTCATATTTTAAAGGTGTATGATGCTAACATTTGAATAGAAACTCCTTTAGAAACTCAATTTTTTTATTAGATATCTAGATTGTTGACATCCTTTTTCTATTAAGTTGAAAATAATTATGCAAAATGATAAGGTCTTATAAAAATATAATTGAAGGTTTGTTAGTGCCAAAATTTGTACCCCTCTGAAACTTCACCTGCAGTCCAGATTTATAGTCAGTAACTATGTCATTCTTGTCATAATATTGATGCTAGATAACTTGTATTCCTATCAAATCACCAACTCGTCAGGTGTTACTCTATTTTTGTTAGAACTAATGATGTTTGCAGATTGCAAGTGGATGTGGTTACCAAATGAAAGGGATCAGGTGTTCAAAGGGTTTTGGAGCTCTAGCACAAAAAGGAAAGGGATGAAATGTTGGAGGCATAGACTTGAAGGAATGATGGCAAAAACAAGCCCAAATTGTGTCAAAGGAAGAAGTAAAGATTAGGTGCCAATGAAGTCATACTTTTTTAGTGACTCAACCATTCGGAATCCATGACAAGATGGCAAAGTGAGGGTAAAATTGTGACCAACGTTGAAGCAAAGTTTGAGTTGCACCTTTTCAATGGCATAACTAGTCCAAAGTGGTGACTTAGATGGTTAAGTGGTTGGAAATTGATGACCAATGAAGGTTAAATCAAAGGATATAATGAAATCACACTTTCATGTTGCCAATGCCACAGACAAATGGTAATTTGAGTGATTGAGTGGATGAAAAGTTATGATTGGTAGTTGTGATGAGCAAGTTCAAGTGTAATGTCATGCTTTTTCATTGGTTGTGCTAGGTAAGAAGGGTGAAGTAGATGGCTGAGTGATTGGAAATTCACGATCAGCAAATATAAGTTGAAACATAATGAAGACGTCTCATTTTTCACATGGAAATGCCACTTCAAAGGTGCAACCCAGCTGGAAATGATGGCAGAAAAATGCGACTAGTAGGAAAGTTTACTTTTAAGAGAAAACTGTACTTTTACAGTGGCATGATCATCAAGAAAGTGTGACAAAAGTGCAGGGAGGCTATTAAAGCATGCCAAGAGGAAAATCAAGCAGTTTGATTGTTGAATCGCCCTTTATTAGTGACAATATCAGTATGAATAGACAATTCAAGTGGTCAAGATAACAGAAAGATGCAAATGGCAACAAGAAAATAAAACTACTCTCAGCTGTTAGATAAGATAATAACATAAAATGTTTTACTTTTTCCTATTCTCAGCCACTTAACATTGCCAAATTGTGTTTTTGTGAGGGTACAACCTAGGCAAATCAATGCTCAAGTTTAAGAGATGCCTTGTGGTGTTTGGTGGCATAGCCACTAAGGAATTTCATCCATCTTGACATAGTCACCCAATGTAATGTCCCCTTCTCATCAGTAACCTGTTCTATCACTCATCAGCCTATTCCGAAAGCCTGTAGGCTCGTTTGAGGAAAAATTAGGGTTTCCAGTTATGAGGTTCTATGGCTTTTCAGAGAGTTTACTATTTATAGTAAATTCTAATTTTGGCAGTATGAAGATTGTCATCTTCCAGGAACACTTTTCCAGTTGGAGCAATTATCTGAATTCAAGTTTTGGCTTCTAGAAGTTTATTTGGTGAATTTCATAAATAAAGGCATTAATGTTTTAAATTGCAGTTGACCCCTTGGCCTAGGAGAACAACTTCATAAAGTTGTGTTAAAAGGTGGTCATGAAGGGGGACGCCTTCATATGCTTTAAATATTATTTTTAAAGTATTAAATGCCTTGGGAAAAAAGGACGCCAAACTTTGAGGAGTTGTTTTAAATAAAGTGAAAATTATATTCTTGCAAAAGGGACACCATTTGAAGGTTTATTTTATTTTGGAAATTTGAAGAGTCTCATTTGACTCTTGGCGTACCTTCTTGAGGATTTGAAGAGTCTTCTACTCTTCTATAAAATGAATGCTTTGCTTCAGCATTGACATCCATGAAATTTATGCTAAAGTTATGCTGTCAGAATGACAATTGAATTATTGCTTCGAGGAAAGCTTACGTCCAAGCCTCTTATCCAATTTCGTGTTTGAAAGATAACACCTAATTGGCCTTTTGCTGCTTCTCAAATCAAACTAGCAGATTGAGCTCAACAGATGAAGTTTTTGATGATATTTTTTCAGTTTTGAAATTGCTGATGCTACCACAACTGAAAGTCGATTTTACATACAGCTTTGTGAGTGAATTTTATTTCATTCTGGGTGTCTTGGAATTCAGTTCCTCTGCCTTGGGCGATCCCTTCTACCAACTTGCAGACTTTATTTTGGTGTTTCTGATTTTTACTTGCAAAATTGCCCCTCAAGGAGGCCGTACCATTCTTGGTGCATTGGGAATCGTGCAAGGAAATAATTGCTGAGTTTTTGTTGTTGTTTCATCATCTGAGTTTAGGCGCCTATCTTCCATCAGCACTTTGGCTTTCGTTTCACGCAAAACGGAGGTGAAATGAGTGAGTTATGAATATTTTATTGATTTTCTAGTTGGCTGATAAGAAATTCCAGAACTCAGGTTTTTATATCAGATTCATATGTTTTCTGTTTTGATCATAATTCTATCATTGGAGGGTAAGAAACATCATTAAAATTGATTCTTCTCTTCTAGTCTTATTTCTCTATCATTGTAATACTTGTTTTTGCAGTCTTTTGAATTGTAAGGTTTTGCTTAGTAGTACTAATCCAACCTATGTTATTGCTGCAACTACTTGTTTTATTTCCTATTAATTACCCCTGGACGGTTTACCGCCAGTGCGGAGAAAGAACTTGCTATATCATTGTACCCACTCTCAAGTGGTGAATCCCCACTATTTTGTGGATGCCCGCCGCAGCGGATGAATTAGATTGCTGTAGCTTCATGGCTGGTTATCCGCCTACTAGTTTCAATTCTAAGTAATCACTCCGTCATATGTTAGCACCTCGCCCTCAGTGGGATCTTGTGTGCACATTCTTGATGTTGAGTTTGCTAAATTCAAGTACTTTTTCAATTAGCTCCTCCACCATATGACAACACCTATCCTTCCTTGGGATTGAGTGTGCATTCTTGGTGTGAGTTCTTTCAAGTTTGTTTTTCTATTTGGAGCTAACGCTAATCAAGTTGGCTAATGCTGGTTATGTGTGTAAATCCTTTGAAAAAATTGGTTAGCATATTTCACCCAAGTGCAATATCAATGCCAAGTTAGAAGATTTCAAACCAACAAGCATTGGATTATGGCCATTCATTGACATGTGTGACCTGTTCAAGGAAAAAGGTAGCTATATTGAAGTGTTTATTGCCTCTTTTATAGAGGATGGGGATTAGGGTTGCTTTAAAACAACTTTAAAGCATTGTCTCATTATTATTTTTCTTAAAACCTTCTCATAGAGAGCTTATAATTAAGTGCCTTGTGCACATTGAACAAGGAGAATCTTGTGTTAAGCTTATACCGCAAGATTTCCCATTCAGTTTTGAACTTAGTTTATTGTATTGAGATTCGATAAGGCAGTAATAAGAAGATTGTGTTCAACTTTGTTTAACACTTGTCCTCGAGTCTTATTTAGTAGCTTTTTGTACTTTAAAGATTGATGTCCTTGATTTCACATTGTGTTTTGTATTGTTCATAGAATGTTTCTTTTGTCAAATCAATTCTGTTGTTGATACTAGTTCATTAGTCTTCGTTTTAGCCATTGAATAGTGTTCTGTTTATAGTTCAAGTTTTTATTTAGTTGCATAATAGAAAATATGTGGTGAGATAAGTACTTTCAGTCTTGTGCTCCTACCTCCGAGATCAAAATGATACATTTAGATTGTTTTCAAATATTTTTGTTCTTACATGCAAAACCCTTGGAAGATTAATTTCTATAGTGTGCACAAGTAGTAATCTAGTGTATTTGTTTTTGATTGTTGGAGTAGATTAAATCAGGGAGCTTTTGCTGTTAATTTGAATAGAGGATTTTCTCACATACTATTATGGTTTGAGTTGTCATGAAAGTAACAAATTAAAATGTTATAACAAGGTTAAAAGGAAACCACATAAGCTTTGCCATATTTCCAACTTTCCTCACCTTGGTAGGTAGTATTATTCAAGATCTTTGATAATGGTTTTGATTGTACAATTTGGGTTGGGGCAGGGAATCATTTTTGAACGTAAAAGCTAAGTGTTTAACTAACCTATTGTTTGTTGCATAATTGAATTTTATAATTCTTGTTGTATATATTTTCAAAATTGAATATTAATCATTGTCATGTTTTGTTAAAGGGATACGTTGCACTGGAGACTAGACATGGAACAATTCATATAAAGGTAAGAAGAACATCTTTTTTCTTGACATCTGTGATGTTTTGTACCATTTGAAACATAATTGGACTATGAAGTATTTTATGAAATCGAGCTTTTATAGGCTGTGCGATCAACTTTGTTGCTTTGCTTGAAGCAACCAAACTCTATGTATTCCCTCCCCCACAAAATTTGTGATCATTTTTTGCTACCTTTGTGTTAATTACAAGCATTACAAATTATACTTAATACAAACTTCATGCTGACCATATTCCTGAATGGGTTCACCACCTTAGTTAGGATTAGCTTATGAGCATGATGCAAGATTGATAAGAATCGATGTTATTGTGGGAATAGTAATTTTGATACTTACCTTCTTATATTATGGTTTAGTAGCATAAAATAGCCTATAGTATAGGTTCATGGCTGCTAATGAGAGTCAAATCAAATGATTTGAAAATTTGATTATAGACTGTATGCAACCATTTCTTAGATGTTAAATACAAATCCTATTTGATAGTAACAAAAACAAAATAGGTTTACTAAGGGCTACATAAAGGTTGCAGGTCCTCTTTTTTTTCATTTGATTAGTCATGATCTTTTAAACAAATACAAATACTTAGAAGGTCATTTATTCTATTACTTCAATCTAGAGGTTTACTTATCCTTTAGTTTCAAATCAATAGCCCTTATACTTTTCCAAGTCATGCATTTTTTGTAAGTTACTACCTTCTTTGAAGGAATCGTTTTCATGCTTAGTGTCTATGTTCAAATCTCATTAATTTGAGCATACTACCCTAGGATGTTTTCCGTTTGTTTTATACCATTATTTTTGTATTAACAGATTTTATGTTTTATGTAGTTGCTTCCTGATTGTGCCCCACGGTCTGTAGCATATATGGTTGAGCTACTACGATTACGCCATTGTGCGGGCTGTGAATTTTATCGTGCAGAGAAACGTGGAAAAAATTGGGATGTAGATGGAAATCACATATCTAAGGTACCTTCTCCATGATATCATTTTGGTACACTGGTTTACTCTATAACAGGCTTTAGGCTTGACAACTCACTTGAAATATGAAATAACTCGAATATCTATCTATCTTCTTATCATGAAATATAAAAGTATTTTAATGTCTATCTTACTATCTTTTCTTGAATTTTCTATATAGTGAGATTCTTTGTTAATTCTTCAAGTGTCTAAGTTTTAGAGATGAAGCCTAAAAACATGTTTATCTCTTATTTCCTTTAAAAGAAAAAGAATTTGTCAAAGGATAAAATAATTACATCTAACCAAAGTGGGTAATAAAGAGTCCATGTTGGATCCCTGTGATCCAAAAGTGTTTTGTCAATATATCATGTTAATTTAATGTGAGAACAAACATTGCATTTATAACCGATGGCGTTTTGTTTTAATGTTAATATGCTATTATGTTATGTAGGGGTGGTTAGATTGTTGGGTAGGTTAGTTGGAGGTAGGTACTCAGGTGGTTGCTACATGGGAAACTGGACAAGGCTTATATGGGCCAATTTTTTAATAATGTATTTTCATCCAAGCATGTTTAATAAAGTTACATTATAGCCTGTGTTTATTGTCCATTCTCTGCAACTCTGTGCTCATGAGTTTTTTAACAAGTGGTTTAGAGCCGGTAGAAGAAGATAGGAGAAAGGTGAAATTTTTTTGTTGTTTGCATTTCTGTTGGAAAATGGGGTTTGTTTCAGATTGAGGCACTGATAATCTTTGTTTCAGTTTGTCCTTGTGGTGACTTAGTAGGCTGGGCATGGATTTGTTAGCAAGGATGTTCTTTTTCTGTTTGTTGGGAGGCTGCTTTCAGAAATCATGTTCCTAGGTGTTGGACGAGTAGTTTTGACACCATCAAGGATAGGGGCTAAAATGAATGATGTTCTGTAGTTGCACCTTGCAGCAACACCTAACCATAGTTTACATAATCGCCGATTAATCTCAGAGTGGGCGATTAATCTCCAGATTTCAAGCAAAACGATTATTTTCTGCCTTTACTTGCCAAATGCTACAGTGCTTTTGTTTCATGCATTTTTTTTTGCGTTTCTTCTACTTTAACCCTCGATTTTACCTTCGTTTTTGGCGTGATTTGAAGCTTCTATTTCTGCGCATTGGTTGCTATGGGCATCGTGATTTGCAGCAACGCGCCTGTTTTTCTCGTGTTTTGGAAGAGTCTCTTCATTAAACCCTTGAATTTGCAGATGGCACTCTCGAATTTTGTCATATCCCCGTTTTAGCTGACACTGTTTGTCGAGGAGGTTAGCCTATTATTCGATCCTCGTAGGCTGGCAGGAGAGTGCAGAGGATCATCTGGGGCAGTTACTCAGTGTTTTGTAGCTCCAGTTTCGCAGTTGTGTCAGGTTGGGCCTTCGCAGAATCTTCCAGAATGCATTTTCAGGAACTTTCTATTTTTAGAAAGTTAGGTCAGGCGGAAGCTGCTATTTCGGGCAGGGCACTTGGTTCAACCTTTCAGCTCAGAATCGACCCAGTTCGGCAGTTTGATGATCAGACGGAGAAATAAGGAGTATTTAATGAATTATTGAATATTTAATAATTTGACTTTATATTAAAGTCACTTTATTGAAATATTTAATTATTTAATTAATTGGCCTGTTATAAAGTATTTGTTATACTTTATAATAAAGTATTAAACATTGACTTAATGAATATTTATTATTCATTTAAAAGAGGCGCCATTTAATGATTAGAATATTTCTCCTAAGTATTAAGGCGAATTAAATCATTTAATTTAAATGATTATTAAAAAGAGCATTGGGTCGAATTTTAATGAAGAGGATATATTTATTCATTTGAAGGCAAATCGAACCATTATGAAATGTTATTCTAATTTGTCTTTTGCTCTGAGCATTGGAGTTTGCAAACCCTAGGGTTTCTGGCAGACGATCGTTTCTGGAGAACGAAAACTCTTCAGAGATTAGGCAGACTGAGGCTGTGCAATACCAGCTGAAGCTTGCACTGGGTGATTTCACACAGAGATCACAGACTGAGCTTATTGGATTGATATTAGACGAAGTTTACAGAGATCTTTCATCAGTTGTTTGGGGCGACTTCACCAGAGGTCAGTTATCAGAGATCTGGCACTTATTTAATAAATCCGTACTGCATTTAATGCTGCTGCTGGGGCCGTACAGTTCTGTACCAGCAAGCCGTACCTTTTCATTGCCAGTGGATATCTTCCAGAACTCATCTTCTATCAGTCAGTTGGGTGCGCCTGAGGTTTCCAGGGATTCAGCAGTGATTTTCAGAAGCCAGAGATTTATTACTCCTTTCAGCTGTACTACTTCCTCTGTGTTCTGGCGCCAGCAAGAAGAAGGAATCAGGTTTTTAAGAATAAATTCATTTTTAAATGCATATGTCATATTTATATATTGTAAAAGCTCTGGAATGATAATAAAATGATGCGTCCATATTTTGCAGAATCTTCCAGAGTGCATTTTCAGGAACTTTCTATTTTTAGAAAGTTAGGTCAGGCGGAAGCTGCTATTTCGGGCAGGGCACCTGGTTCAACCTTTCAGCTCAGAATCGACCCAGTTCGGCAGTTTGATGATCAGACGGAGAAATAAGGAGTATTTAATGAATTATTGAATATTTAATAATTTGACTTTATATTAAAGTCACTTTATTGAAATATTTAATTATTTAATTAATTGGCCTGTTATAAAGTATTTGTTATACTTTATAATAAAGTATTAAACATTGACTTAATGAATATTTATTATTCATTTAAAAGAGGCGCCATTTAATGATTAGAATATTTCTCCTAAGTATTAAGGCGAATTAAATCATTTAATTTAAATGATTATTAAAAGAGCATTGGGTCGAATTTTAATGAAGAGGATATATTTATTCATTGGAAGGCAAATCGAACCATTATGAAATGTTATTCTAATTTGTCTTTTGCTCTGAGCATTGGAGTTTGCAAACCCTAGGGTTTCTGGCAGACGATCGTTTCTGGAGAACGAAAACTCTTCAGAGATTAGGCAGACTGAGGCTGTGCAATACCAGCTGAAGCTTGCACTGGGTGATTTCATACAGAGGTCACAGATTGGGCTTAATCATCTATTCAGATAGAGATTCACAGTGATATTTAGCAGTTGATAAAGGCGACCTGTTTCAGAGACCTTTCTTCAGAGGCTTGGCACATTTCCCAAGGTGCCGTACCACATTTAATGCTGCTGTACAGGCCGTACCAGCAAGGCCGTACTTTTTCCTTTCTCTGAGAAACGTCTTCATTCCTCTGGTTCTGGCGATTGGATCTAAGGCGTTTGGTCTACTGGAGGTTTTGGCATTGATTTCTGAGCTGGAGATTCATCTGTTTCACTGGGCCGTACCATTTCTTCATGCATTTATTGCAGCATACAGCCGCCACCAGGTTTTCATAAAAATTCTATATTTTCATTCATATGTTGTTATTTCTCTTGGTAAATGCTCTGGAAAAGTTAATAAATGATGCGCCTTGGTATTCTGAGCATTTCTGATGTATTTCAATGCACTTTTGAATTTACATGAATTTATTAGCATTTATTGAGAAAATCGCAATTTTCATTATTTGCTTGAAAACACAAAAAAATACAAAAAAACACAAAAACTTGCAAAAACCTTAGTTTCAGTTAGGGTTTCAGAATAGAGAACCATCCGGGTTCTGACAAATTTGCAGACACCCAAGAATTTCCATTGTTTTCTTGCGCGATTGTGACTGCAATCGGCATCACAAATTGCAGGAACAGCTCGCGACATCGCATGAGTTAGACAGTTAGAGGATATAAGTTTAAAATTTTTATAAAGTCTATAACTTATAAAATTTGTATAGTTTAAATATATTATAGATATATTTATTATTATGTATTCTATTTTAAATTTATATATTATAAAATCTTAAAATATTATAAAATTTTAAATATTATAAATATTTTATAATATTATATTATAAAATATTTTAATATATATACTATACAATCATAGATTATATTTATTATTATATATTATATTTTATACATTATAGAACTTTAAAATATTACAAATATTTTATATATTATTAAAACTTTAAGTATTATAAAATATTTTAATATATAGTATATACTATAAGTATAGATTATCATTATGAAATATGAATATATTAATATATATAAGAATACAAATATAGTTAGTTTATTATATATATTAAGTTATATATTATATTTTAATACCTTTTAAGTTGCCGAGTATTGCCGAGTATTTGCCGAGTATTTTCCGAGTATTTGTCGAGTCAAAAATTTTGGGCTTGCCGAGTACTCTCTGAATCCGAGTATGTAAACTATGCACCTAACTACCCTATCACGACCCAGAATGTTTCGACACGAGACTACCCTAACATGTGCAAGATTCAACACTTCAAAAAATCGAATATAAACAATGTAAGACCAATTGAACACATAGGAATTGTTCAAATCTCATTTTATTGCTCATTTGTTTCAACATAGTATTACAATGATCATGTTTACAGCTCTGCTACACACCTAGCAAGGCAAAATTATATCCACAAATTCTGAGAGAAATCTAGCAGAGTTTCCCCTTGTAAAAACATCTAGACCTGCTAAAGAACACTACAACCAACCTATAACAACAAACACATACTTTGGGCTCTAAAGACTTGCAAAACAAAATTGAATTTGTACATTCTCTTCCTTCAACCTACAAATGCTGAAGAAATCTTGCTCTTGGTTCCCTCAAGAATGAAGCAATTTCACATTCCATTCCTTCAACCTGCAAAACAACTCTATGGAACCCAATTTTCCTTCATCTAAACATGAAATTTATGTTCCATCCTCCAAATGTGACGCCCAAATCAAGAGAGGGTCAAATCATGGTCAAATGTAACTCTTTATCTCCCAAATGTGGCACTTGAATCAAGAATAGTCAAGTGTAACTTCGACAATCAAGAAATAACTCATCCCATAACTTAAGAAAGCCCCTTGGGGTCTCTCCTCCAACATGCTATTCAAAATTCATAACATGCATACTTATGCGAAAATGGAGTGCTCAAATTCCAAGGTAGACTTGGGATAGTCAAAGATGCCCTTCTACAATTAAATTCTTGTCTATGATGTCATAGATGCTCATATAGGTAGTAATGGCTGTAATAAGGAGAGGTGTCATAAAAAGGTAAACCATTTTGAATTTGAAAATCTTGAAATTCAAACATTACCCCCACACCAAGGAATTGGATAAGCACAAACGAACCAAAATTGAACATAAACTATTTTTGGATGATGCAAGAATGTACTATCTCTAAGATGGCTCTTGCATCAACATTTTTGGCTGGCAGTTTAAAAGTGTTTGAGGAAAAGCAAATTTGATGGTTTAACAAATTTGTTAGTGTGTCAATGCCAACAAAGTAGTGCTGCTGGAACACCATAGCAAAGAGGTGCATGTCAAGATTACAATCTCCAGTACAAAGAACATGGGCATATTGTAATACCCCACTTTTGAAGACTAGATCCATGTTTGTGTCCCGAGGTTTTGTGATAAAATTCTCATTGATTAAGAAAAATAAAAGCACCAATATTGAATTTGAAAAACAATTAGATCCGTCTTTTGATTAATTTATGCTTTCGTGTGGTGATTTGCAATGAATATGGAAAGGAACTTATTTTATCTTCATACTAATGAAAACTCTTAACAAGTAATATATTGTGGTTACTTAACAAGCAAGTGGAACATTCCATTTCATAGCAGAGGGGGTATTAGAATATGAACTCTTTCTATGATTTTGGTTTTATTATAAGTAGTTTACAAGTCTAATGTTCACTTGGAAGATGGTTGTCTATTTCCATATGAAGTTCACGAGAGCAAATTGGGCCAAAAGAAATCCTTAAAATAACGTCATGGCTGCATCTGGATGTCTCTAAGTACTAATGTTTTCATATATGGAAGGGGGAGTTACCAAAGACTTTTGGCATTGCAATATTATGTACATAATTCTAGGTTATGGTAAATAAGTGCAATAATATTATTTTAATCTATTATTACAAATATTTGTTTTCTTGTAGAATCTGAAGAGTCATCTTGGAGATGAACTGGATCGTCATACATTATTAATAAATCTAACTTGCATCTTAGTTTAATAATATAATTTTGGGTTTACATTCTCAATTTCATTTTGCAGTTCATTTCCTACCTGACAGGCATGACGGGTTCCTAGGTCAATCCAAATTTTTTCACCCTTAAGTAGGCCTTACAAAATGTATTAAGAATGCTTGTGTTTATGCTTGTCATGGTGAGATTGAGATCATTGATAGAATACTCTGAATGAGGGTAGCATGCAATATCAAGATCAAGGATGTCAAATAAGGAATTGCCATATTATATGCCATTGAAGCTACATCCTCAGGCAGCCTGCTAAGTTGATGGCTGAAGAGAAAAAAAACAAAGATATTGGACCTGACTGTGAAATGCGAAACCTAGACCTATCTGTACTTAACCTTTGAGAAAAAGAGACTTGGAGCTAGGAGGAGTGAATGATAAAGCATTCCACTAGTTTTATCTTACAGCACTTACTTGGAGAAAATGTATTTTGCTGCTGCTATGCTGTTGTGAGATATTAACATACTGCTCTGTAAACAAGAATGGGTATCCTATACGCCAACCATCAACATGCAAATTTAATGAAAGAAATGAATTTTTGTAAACTTTCCAATTGATTAATTTAAGTTGCAATCTGTAAATGAGAGCAAACACCCTACACAATTAAGAAGACAAAGGATTTGCTCTAGAGAAACCCATATGGGAGAAAACTCCAAAATGTGTTGCAAGTACAGTCCTAAGCCACTTGTTCATATATCCAGCCTGAATCTCAGAGAATTCAGTACCTAAGACCTCTAACACAGCTCTCTTACAAGTCAAATTAGCATACAATCGAAAATTATTCGCTAGGAACCATGAAATCCTATGGATTTCCACTCAAAATCCATTCACGATTTTTTCAATTCTTTTCAATTGATGTTTAGAATGCACTTACAATGGCAGATGTAGCTTCACAAGCCTGAACAAACTTACAAAGTAGCCAAAAAAAGGAAAAAACAAAGAATCTGGAACACTATGGGATGTTTTCTGATTGCAGAGTGAAACCGCTTCATTCCAGCAGGGGGAAATTTTGAAACTCCCCTAATGGTTTCAAAACTGCTACTTTTCATAAAGTTTACTTTCAAAACCATCACTTTATGGTAGTTTCTGTCCTCCAACTTCCATAAGCCATTACTTTTGCATTCAGAATCGAAACAAGGTGACATTTTTTGGAAATTGCATAATTTTTTGAGATGAATCCAAATATGCAAGAATATTCAGATTTTGGTGCCACCAAAGGCCTTTTTTTGACACTGCAATACAAGCATCCTTTGAGCTGTGATCACTTTGCCATGGAGTCAAACAATACTGGATCCATTCATGGATCACATATAGGTGATATGAAATGTTTTTGGTCTTCTGGTTAAAGTCTAATGGTGATGTCTCAAATATATAGATATCACATTAACTTTTAAGTAACTATTCACTTCTTGATGCCTTTGTAACATGAGTTTCTCTCATCAATCCTGTAACATAAGTTCTGTGTGTTATTTGTATGCAAGGAATCTTACATGATATTGACATTGTGTATTATTCCTCTATCTTCCATATTCAGGTAGTTTTTGTTACTTAAGCCAGGAATATTTTCATTGTAATGGCACCCTTAACAATTGTTTATGTAAGAAATGTTGCAGAGTGAAATTCATATTTTGAACTGCTAAGAAGGTAGCACTGAGTGCCGCATTAATTTTAATCTTCTTATTTGTTATAAGCTCACTCTTTAAAATTATTCTTCATATCTTTACATGGTTATCATCTGCTATTGAATAGTTTAATGTTGTCTTATGTTATAATTCATTTCTAATGGTTTATGAAATTGTTTCATGTCATTTTTTCTGTAGTTTGTTTTTGGCTGTATACAAATTGTAAGTCAGTAACTGCACCGCACCATCCCAACCATTTAGTAATTTGTATCTTTTTAATCAGAATGAATCTAGCCTTAAAACTCTTATGCAATGCATCACTAGGCAATCTAATGTTATTTGATTTTTTTTTTGTCAGTTGGTGCTAATGACATACAGTGATAAATAGTATGTTCAACAAGAGCAATTCAGTTGTTTTTCCATTTTTTAATAATATATTGCCATCCTGATGTGAACCAGAGTTCTCTAGGTCCCCCATATGCTCTTTTGCAAGGAACACTTGAAGCTCAAGGGCTAATCTTTGAAAAAATTCCCAAGGAGACATGTCAGGGTATAAAGAGAGGTTCAGTAGCATGGATTGATGGTGGTCCTGATTTCCTTATCAGTTTTGCAAATCATGACGAGTGGGATGGAAAATATACAGTTTTTGCTTCAGTTCTTCCACAAGATATGGCCATCGTGGAAGAAATTGGTGACTTACCATCCAAATCAGAAATATGGGGTGGAATTAAAGTAGCCGTGTTAGAAAAGCAAATTAGCCTTAGAGTAAAGAGGGCTGCAAATGTTGAGAGCTGATTCTCTTCTTCACAAGAGCCTTAGCAGCCCATCAACAGGAACGTGTAAAATTTATTTGGCTCTGTGGCTTCAAATCATGGAGTCCTCTTAATCCTTAGGGTACGGTTACTATGCCCATTGCCCTAGCATTGGATAGAAACAAACATGAAAATTTGTATGATGAAATGTAAATGCTCTTTGGTCGAGTAGATTTCTTCAAAAGCTTATGAGGGAGTCAAATTGTGATAAAAGTAAGCACATCACCTCTATTTATTCATTGCTTTTATTTCATTATTGTTAAATTGGACAAATGTTAGTATTCATAAAATCTGGAATTGTGTTGATTAAAACTCAAAGAGGAATGGTTTTCTTATTGACAACACACGTGGTGTATAACAGAATACACACTGCAGTTTCAAATTCTCGCTAGTACCTTGTTGGTCCCTAGATATATGACTGGTATTCCTTTCATATTTAGCATCATCTTAGTGGCAGGTACTAAGATATTCCTTTCTTCTTTAACCGTGTATCCACAGTAATCATTCACTTAAAGTTAAAACAGAAAATTGTCATTAGCAACGAAATAAGCAAATTTGGATAAAAAATAATTTTAAAAAAAATTTGTTTGAAAATTTCCCCTTCTTTTGGGTTACCTTCATTTTAATTGCCAAAAAGTGACCATAATTTATTACTGTAGAGATAATTTCAGTCATACCATATTATTGCAATTATGCAATACTAAATGACAGTTATTTGGCTTTGCAAGAAAGTACCGAATAATTTGATCCATTGCATGTCTTTTTCAAATGGGAAGGAAGATCATTTTGCTGTAACCTGTTTTTTAGTTCGATATTGTTTCTTCACTTCTTAAATAAAGTCAAACAAAATGTCATTTATACTTCAAAGAAATAAAATAACTTTAATTTGATGCATAACAATGCTTGTTCTAGACTCTTCCTTGGTGGCTGTGGCTCCCTTGGCCTCTTCTGTGAAACCATTACCCTGATTTGCTGTCGCTGTGCCAACTGATGCTGCCTGCCCCTCGCTGAACACTGCTGCTGATCCCCTGAATGCTCCTGACTCCTCTTTTGCGCTGCCAACTTCGCTGCGTGGAGGCTATCTGTCCGTTGTGGTTGTGGATGAACTGCTCATCTCACCTTGATCGGTTGTCCTTAGCTCCGAGCCTTCCTGGTCCATTGTGCAGAAAAAAAAGAAGGGACTCCCCAAACCGCGACCTCGGGTTTTGGGAGTCAGTCCTACCCCCCCAGATTCTGGGGTTGTCTAGTCCCAGTCTTCTTTCGACATGTTGTCTGTCGGTCGTTCGTGCTCTGGTACTGTGAAGTGTGTGGCTTTTTGGCTTGGTTTGTTGAGCCTTGTGGCTCCTATTTGTAAGCTCTTCCTAGTTCATGTCCTATTTTGAACTAGCTCCTTTTTGGCCCCGAGAGCCCTCTGTGTAAAGGGTACAACACCCTGTAAATGCTGCTTACCTTATAAAAAACAATCCTTGTTCGAGACAGACAAGCAAGGGCGACAAGGCTACAAGCATCGTTCTTTCTGTTTCCATCGACTAAAGGTCATTTGGCTTCTTTGAACAATTCTTGAAGAGTAGTTGAATTGGGCTTTCTTTCCCTTCACTCTTATGACTTAAGTCTACTCCCTTTTCTCGTTCCAAGAGTATCTTTGAGGCTTGGTCTTGCTTGATTTCCTTGATTTATCATGGAAGAAATTTAAGATTCTTCCTTTCATCCTGATTAGTTTTACATGACCTCTTCCAGAGCTTCCTGAGTCTATATTCTTGTAGTCTGGACTTATCTGAATGTTACTTGTACTTATATTCCTTCCCTTAATGCTCTTTCCTCGTTAGAAGCATCTTATTGTTCTTCCTTTTGTCTTATTTGCCTTTCCCCCTTGGTGTTTCTTTCTTGTTAATCTTCCTGTTGTTTCTCTTCTCTGATGTTGGGTTTCCTTATTTACCTCCTATTTTTAATTATGCAGGCATTTGTGAGCTAAATGCTAATAGTTATGATGGATCCAACTTATGAATAGGATACTTTTGTAACCCATATTAGTTTCATGAATATTCAGAGGTATAACCCTAAGTTGAAGTTTGGGTACGGATTTGAGTTTGCTGGTATGGAAATTTCATTCTAGGATTTCAATATTTGGGTATATATATAATAAATAAATTAATAATACAAATATACAACTTTATGAATGCATGCATTAATTAAATTAATTAATATTAAATATTAAAAAAAAATTGTAATGGTGAAATTTGTATACACATGCCAATGCCCATTTAGTCTTGTACTTATTTTGAGAGAACACTTAATAAATTACATATCCATAATTTCCATATACACACATTTCCATACGTTTACTTGTACATTACCCATCTTTGTAGACTCTCCCATATAGACCACATATATTACACTTATCATAATTAGTGTTTCATTCCCTACACAAAGTTTAGTGTTCCATCATCTTGGCTCATTTATGTGTAGGATTGATCCAATGTTTGCAAAATTGACCCCTAAGCATCCAAAATTCAAATCCAAAATTTGTCGACTCTTGCCTATTCCACTAGACATTGTGAGTTGACTAAACACACACAATTTGGTGCTATGTCTTGGTATCAAAAGGCATTAATTTGCATTCATTTCACAATCATTCATTAATGTGTCAAAGAACAAGAATTTGCATATTCATCGTAGGAGCATTGTTTTTTATCATTAGCACAACTGTAAAGACTCCTTTTCTAGGGGATGATCTATGAGAACTTGTTCCACATGATAGATGACGTATCCACATATGTGGGAGTGACGTGTGGGTGTGGACTCAACCTAGGTAGAGACACGCCTTGTGCAAAATGTGAGGCAACACATAGGCATAGGTATCATTTTTGGACTACAGATAGTCAAATTCCAAAATCTCCATCAAAGTTATTTATCTTTGGTCATTGAGCTAAGCATCTCTATCCGCTTGGTATCAAATTTCCTAGCTCAGCATTAATTAGTGAATTATACACACCCATAGTTGATTGTTAATTGATCTAGGTTAATTTGTGCTTATGTTTATGCTTCTTATTTGAGTAGCCCAAATTAAGCATAGGGGAAGTGTATTTTACCTTGCACTTTTGAAAAACTGATTTATTCTTTACACAATCTAATCCACCCTTAGAATTTCTCCATATTAGAATTTATTTTCAAATTTGTAATTTTCTATTTTTCGTGTCATTTTGAGATACAAATGTCCTCTCATTTTAGGCACATCATTATTTTTACATTGTCACTTCTTTTTCTTTTTAGGGTTTCGAGCTTTTGTTGTGATAACTCTTTAATGCACCCTACCACCCTTGGCTACACCATTAGGGTTTACATTTTAGATATGATATACCATGAATATTTTGAAAATTTGAATATGAAAAATGGATTCTTGAGCTCTATATTTCTATCTTTTGTTCATGCCATGAGCTACTCATGATTCTAATCTTCCATTGAGAAGTTCTTGTTTTAACCTAAACATGGCTGCCCAATTTATGAAATTGCAATCTATTTTGATGCGTGTGTTGAGAATGACAATGAGGATTATGATCATGATGCTCATGTGGACAACCAAAACTTTGCAAATGAGCTTGCTAATTTGGCTAATGTGAGAAAAATCCAACACAACTAGTTGATATGATTCACATTGTGTTCACCAATAGAACATTTGGAGTAGAGATCTTAAGTGGAGAGCACTAAAATTACTTCATCTATTGCAATTAGTGCATCTATTGTCTCTCCCATTTCTATTGTTAACCCATTCTTGCCATTACTCCTTCCACCACTAATATTCATCCTCATAGTACCACCCTAGTGTACCCCCACCTTTCCTTTCTTAGCCTTCACCCCTCCATATGGTTAGCCTTCTAACTACACCCCTCCTTAGATAGCCACGTGTTATAATGTATTACACCTCTATGCCTATCTCATCCGCTACTACCCCAATTGTTATTACAACTCTTGATAATGCCACTACTATTGCCTATTATGTTATGTCTATACCTTATTTTACATCATTTGCATCCATACATGACCTTAAGTATCCTCCTCCATGCCTCTTTTCCAATCTATCACTACTTCAATCCCTCTTATCTCTCACACCAATTCCAATACACATCATGTTTAAACCCCAACCTTCACTAATTGCCCTTTTAACTTCCACATGAGATGCACTAATTCATAAGTTAGATTAAATAGAAAAGAGAGTGGATGCTAAACCAAATGGACATGATGGTGAGGAATTCAAGGATAGTAGACATACACCACTATCACACGTGATTGTTGCACCCTCCTCCTATGGGTTTTGTGGCACCACAATTTTCAATGTGCGATGGCAAAGATGATTCAAATGCACATTTGCGATCTCTTATAGTTGCATGTGTAGACTTGATGTACGAGGATAAGCTATTAATGAAGTCATTTCCATGGACCCTAAAATATTATGCTATTGAGTGGTTCTTTTCACTTCCTCAAGGACCCATTCGCACATTTGATGATTTAACAAAGGTGTTACTAAACAAATTTAAAGTTAACATGGGCCTTATAGTTATAATTTTCAATCTATTGAAGTGTTCCCAAGAATAAAATAAACATATTGGTGATTATGATACACAATTTTAGTCCTTATGCTCTAAGATGGTCCCTCTCTTATATGATTTTGAATTATAAAATATTTTTATTTAAGGACCATTGAAAGCAATTGAGGATTATGTGTATGCAAATAGTGTAAATAATTGAATAGATTAATGTGTACATGTTAAAAAATTGACTCCTAATTGTTTTTTTTTTTTTTTTTTTTTTTGTATTAGAGATTGTAAAAAACAAAGACAAGTACAATATGAGGTGAAACATCACCATAGTTCTAATATATAAGTTTCACTTCCAATCCAATATTAACAAACAAACTTATAATTGAATGAAACAACAAAGGCTATTAATATATAACACTAATGCCAAAAAACACTTCATTGTGGGTCAAAAAAGATAGCCATCAAACAATTCCCAACAACATTTTTTTATTGTTAATGTATCAATGCACATCACACTCAAAAGTGCCAATTTGGGGATCAACAACATCATTGGGATCAAGATCTTTCACTATAAGCTCAAATCAAACATTATTTCTAGAATTTGTCTTCACAACATTCTCAAGCATATTGATGTTATGGTTTTTCATATACTCCCTTTACTTTTCCAATTCTTTATCATTCATATTACCTCTATCTTGATGCAAAAAATAAGCCCTCTTTACTTACTTTTTATACACAAAGGTGAGTCACTCCTTCAACAAGATCATAAATTTATCCTTTGAAATTTTGAGAATCATAGAAGGATGTATCACACTATAAAGAAGGGTAAGCTCATTGTTTGATTTGGTAAGGTATCTTATTTCGCCTTGGAAGACCTCTTCATTCTCGACTTTCTAGATATGCCCCAAAATTTCATTTGTCAAGACTAACCACGACTTATTAAGATCTTTAGAAAAGGTATTGACATAACCAAAAAATATTTAATGCCAAGTGAAATCTTCCTTGACATCCCACCCAATGCCATTGCTAAGAAAATAAGACCATGAATTAAAATCATAGCTACACTAAAAAAATATATTCAATAGTTTGTATTTTATAACACAAACTACAAGTTCTGATATAAATATCCAAAGAGGCCAACTCAATGTTAACACAAAGCTTTTTGAGAATAAGCAACCATCTAAAACAAGCTTTATTTGACTCAACCACACAAGACCACACATTATTCAAAACATAAGACCACTTCTCATGAGGCTAATCAAGATTTTAATTATCATTAACTTCACAAATAATTTCCCTAGTGCTAGCAAGTAGATTATAGAGCAAGTCTTAGCATATATGTTATCAAAGGTAGATCCATCCTTCCGTATAAAGTTCATCAAGGTTTTAGTATTCAACTTCAAAGAGATAGGAAATTGGATCTTATAGAAAGATTTTTTCATAATAGAGTAGGATCTCTTTTGATTGTTGGCAATATTAAACTTAGTTTGGAGAGATATTGACAAAATATATTTACATTTTGTAACACCCTTAAAAGCCCATTGCTTAGCAAGAAACCTTGAGTGAGAGAAAGGAGTTTGTTATTCCAACTCATGTTCCACATGATAGACCTATGATAAATAAAAAATACTTTTAGATTTGGAGGAGACTTCATTATTATTCACAGGGTGCTTTAACACTCTTCTAAACCCTCCAAATGTTGCTAAATACATTAGAAACAAAAGATTGATATATTTTTTTGCCAAATAATAGGTCACGAGGATGCAAAATTGTCCAATTTTCCCTTTTTTAGGCCAAGAAATAGCAATATTCATTCTCATTAAAAATTTCCAAGGCTCATTGGCATCAAAAGATTTTAGGATCCATTTCATAGCAAGAGAGATCCCATGCAATTTTAAATCTTTACGACCAAGACCCCCTAAAACCTTGGGAAGACAACACCATGCCCAAATGATAACATGTCTTTTTTTATTCCCTTTCCCATTAGACCACAATAAATCTCTCAACATTTTTTTTATTTTAACAATTTCGTTAACTCCTAAAAATCCAAGCAAAAGAGTAATAACTGTAAGAAGCAATAATTTTTTGGTATATTTGAACTTTGCTAGCCAACAAAAGATGGGACTCCCATGTGAAGACAATTGATTCCAAATTGTTAGCAAACATGTTTATATATGGATCATCAAGTCAAAATGCTTCATACCCTTCAAAGTATTAGAAGTCAAACAAATTTTCTAGGGTACCAATATGGTGAAGAGTGTTCATCAAGTTGCTAATACATCTACTTTTCCTTTATTCAAACCAAATGCTCCTAGATAATTTACTAAGCTTCAAGAATCCATAGATGATGCTCTTCAAGGTTTTTTGAGAACTAACATAATCACTCTTGTTGATGTGTTTTTTATGCACTTCTCAACACAGGCAGTGCGTAGGTGCACTACCTCTCTTGAAAGACAATCTTCCACAATCAGATTGCAGAACATTATCCCAAGGTCTCTAATGTCAGGTCTTGACAGTGCTTGGAATATCTCAGTTGTTTGATGTGATTTGCTGGAATCACAAGGCGGTCTTATAGATGAGTTACAAAGCATGGGAAGTTGGGTTTGCAAATGCAGTTTCAAAGTGCTAGAAGTGAATGAACAGTGGTTGTCCACTCAAAACAACAAGTTGAAACTCATCAAGTTCATCTGATTTAGCTTCATGGTGATGCTTTGGGTCCTACTCTAACCAAGGATTAAAAAAATAGCAAAAGGAGAAGGGTTAAGAAAGTTGTTCTAATCCTAAATTGAGAATGAACAGTAACAATGGTGGCTGCTATAGTAGATAGGCTTCCTAAACTGAGTTTTGCTTGACCAAGAGAAACCTACAACTACACAAAACCAGTGCAATCTTCTAAGGTTTGCTGATTTTCAAATTACACATACACATCATGAACATGCAATTGAACTAGATTGCAACAATGACAAAAAGAAGCCCATGCTAACTTTGCACAACAGCTTGTCATCAACAAGTGCTAAAAGTATGGGTTGGAAGCTCATCAAATACTATAACAACAACACCATCATGACAACCATTCAAGAAACTAATACTAAAACTAACATGGAAGGAAAAACCATGCATGCAAGATGAGCAAAATCAAAGAGAACATCCATAAAATCATGCAATGCTATCTTCTATTGCTGGAAATTCTTTTTACAACAACTCTCCAACCCTTACAAGTGAGGGGCAAGCCCCTATTTATAGTTTTCCAAAGCCCAAATGAATGACTAGGATTGAATTACATCGAATGGCCCAGATTCAATTACATTAGGGTTTCACCTACCCCACAATATTCAGCAATTTAAAAAACATCTTTGTCCTTTCCCTGTTTTGTCTTATAGTGCCTAGGTGTTGTAGCAGTTTCGTCATTTAGTTGATTTCCCTTTTACTATAGCTAAAACTGTCTGAAAGATGCCTTCTTACTTGATGTGTTTGCAGTGTTCTTCCTTGGATCAAACAAGCCCGTCGACGATTGGCATCAATTGATTGGTTGCCGCTGATTCGGGCAGACAATTCATCATCGTTTGGTGAAAAGTAGAACAATTCCTTCATGCCTTCTTCAAGACCACTCCCTTGCATTTTTGTCATTGAATTCCTTGGCATAGGCCTTCTTCTAACGCCGACCCTGTTGGTGGGTGCTAGCGGGAGAGGCAAACATGAAATGAATGGTGACAGGAGCTATGCACATTCCTTGTTCAGCTTTCTCGATGGGTCTCTTGACGGACTTGCAGTAGGCTCCTTGAATCCTGCATACATGAAGTGTTGTATGTGCTTTCATACACAAATCAAAGAAAACGTTAGTCAAATCTTGCAAAATCCTTGTTAGATCAATCCATGCATCATCAAAAAATCATAATATTCATATTTGGGGTTCATTTGGATCGAAAACATCAATGCAGGCCCAAGGGGGTGGGTAGAGAACAAGGGACAACAAACCAGAAGGGAAGTTCCCGGACCTCGCAAAACATATCAAAACTAAGATTTTTCAATTATAGCACATGGGAAAAGGGGAAGGAAGAGTACCCAGAAAACTTCCTTAAAATTGGACTCATTTTACAAAAACTGGAAGCTCAAAACGACCACGGAGAGATGGAGTCCCAGAAACGGCCACGGAGGGGCTGGGCTCCGGAGGCCGGGTCGCCGGGGGCCAATGGATGTTCAAAATGGCCGCGGAAGGACGGAGTCCTGAAAACGGCCACGGAGAGACGAAATCTCAGAAACGGCCACGGAGGGGCCAGGCTCCAGAGGCCGGGCCGCTGGGGCTCCACGGACGTTCAAGACAGCCAAAGGGGAACGAAGCTTCAAAACCATCAAAACTTAACCGAATATTGATGAAACCTTGGCAGTTCATTTAAGCACATCAAACACATCCCAGATCCAAAAAAGGTTGGCCCCAAAGTAAAAAATGTGGAAATCGGAGCAACGGGGGTCCACGAATGTTTCCAAATAGCCAAGGAGGAAAGGAATTCCAGAGGGAAAGTTCTGAAACTATCAAAACTTAACAGAACGTTGATGAAACCTTGACAGTTCATTTAAACACTTCAAACACATCCCAAATCTAAAAAAGGTTGCCCCCAAAGTCAAAAATGTGGAAATCGGAGCGACGGGGGTCCATAGATGTTTCCAAAATGACCATGGAGGGACGAGGTCCAGCGACCTGAGGAGTCCTGAAATGGCCACGGAGAAGCTGGGCTCCGGAGGCTGGGCCGCCGGGGGCTCCACGGATGTTCAAAACAACCAAGAGGGACAGAGTCCGAGAAACGACCACGGAGGGAGCTCGGAGGCTGGGCATGGGGCTCCACGGATGTTCCAAAACAACCAAAGGGGGACGAAGCTCCGGAACCACCAAAACTTAACCGAATGTTTATGAAACTTTGGCAGTTCATTTAAGCACATCAAACACATCCCAGATCCAAAAAAGGTTGGCCCCAAAGTCAAAAATGTGGAAAATGGAGCGACGGGGGTCCACGGATGTTTCCAAACAGCCAAGGAGGAAGGGAATTCGGAGGAAAGTTCCAAACCATCGAAACAATAGAATGTTGACGAAACCTTGGAAGTTCCTTAGGGACCCCAAACACATCTCAAATCCACCAAAAAGTTGGCCCCAAAGTCAAAAATGTGAAACCGGTGGTAGGGGTCCCGGATGTTTCAAAATAGCCAAAGAGGATGAAGCTCTGGAACCACCGAAACTTAACCGTTGACGAAACCTTGGCAGTTCACTTAGGGACCCCAAACACATCCCAAATCCACCAAAAAGTTGGCCCCAAAGTCAAAAATGTGGAAACCGGACCGGTAGGGGTCCACAGATGTTTCCAAAATAGTTAAAGAGGGACGAAGCTCCGGAACCACCAAAACTTAACGTAACGTTGATGAAACCTTGGCAGTTCACTTAGGGACCCCAAACACATCCCAAATCCTCCAAAAAGTTAGCCCCAAAGTCAAAGATGTGGAAACCGGACTAACAAGGGTCCATAGATGTTTCCAAAACAGCAGGAACAAGACAAAAGGCATAAAGGGGACGAGCGACTTTATTTCTCCACGGATTTGAATACCTTAAGTAGGTGTATTTGGTAAGGGGAATTTGATCGTTTGAAGGCACATGACCAATTTGGGCCTGGAGAATGGGGCACGCAAAACAAGACAGGAGCAAGGCCGCCTGTCGGGAGCGAAAAAAAAGGGTCCCTACCTATGGCAGGGCATGTGTGCAAAACATGCACAACTCTCCCTCCCATTCATTTGTTGGATCCCAATAAATCACTTCCTAGTACATGCAATGACAAAGCATTTTATAATTTTCATTGAGTTAAAAGGCCATTATACACAATCTTGCATAAGTCTTAAAAACATGATACAAGATCTCATCAATAAAAAAATGATCAATGTTGAAGGCTTTAATGATCATGTAAATCAATTAATTGCACCTCTTGATAGTCATTGCAAATTTACAATCTCTAAATCCAAATCATTCAAATAATGTTGAAGTACACGATTGTAAGAATTGGTATAGAATGCTTTATACCATGCAAGATTTGGCTAAAGATGTAGTCACCCAAGTTCGAGGGAGCTTCAATGAAAGAACAATAGATATCAAATGTGAGAGAATAATGCTATTCTATTGCAAATATACAATGAAAGTAGATTCACAATGAATGAGAATACAAAGGGGACCCTTTGTTTATATAGACCAAGGTGAGACATAGGATTGTATACAATTATGATGTGTCTTAATCTTATGATTTGAGACATAAAGTGATAAGTATCTTATGTGTACCCTAAGTAAACTTAAGTAACCAATGTGAATATGATATAGGTGATGAACCAATTAAGTAAAACACCCCACTCACATCCACACCCCCCTTAAGTACAACTTAGGGAGAAAGTACAAGATACAAAAATGCAAGATGCAAGGATGGGTCTTGACTACTAGGCCATGTTAGGTACCCATGTATAAATGCAATATTTGACAAATGAAAAAAAGGAAATCTAGTGGTACAAAACTCCTCCCCAAAAGAGAGAAAATACAAAATGTTCTCAAAGAAGAATGAAAAGAACAAAACCCCATCTGAGGAAAAATTCCCCCATAAGAGAGAAGAAGAGAGACTAGACAACCCCCTCAAAGTAGAGTCTCCTGCAATGATGATATATGCCCAAAACTAAATGTTGAAGATGATCCAATCTTATCAAACAACATTCCTCCCCTTAGGAGGAAACAAAACCAAGAATGTATGCAATATGTCTTCTTGTAGAAGGAACATGAGGGAAGAAAGACCAAGATGTGTGATGTCTTTGAACTCTATTCAAGTGTCCCCATGTCAATGTCAAAAGCTACCACAATCAAGTTAGGTTTTCCAAGTCACATTGATGAAGATGACAATCTAGAATCTAATATAGATGAATGAAGAACATGATTCAAAGATGAAAGTGACTCCTCCAAATGCTACTCAAATATTTCCAAACCAATGCCAAACTATGAAAAATGATGAGGTAGGGAAGGAACAAGAGGGTCTAAATTATCCCCCACAACATCTGAAGAAGATGATGAAATTCCATAAGAAGTAACATCAAAGAGGAGACAAAAATCCTCAATAGTGTCCAAATTTGTAAGATAGGACTGACAAAAAAACTTGAAATTCTTTTCACTTGTACTCATCCAAAGTAGTTGTTTTTGGAAGACAATGAATGTCCTGTTCTACTAAATCATTAGTAGCCATGGATGTAGCAACGCTAGTTTCATTAGAAGTAATAGTAGATGGTGATGAGATCTTAATGCACACCTAACACCATTTGACTACATTGCTCATCCCTAAATGATTTGTCCACAAAAGATTCCTGAGCATGAACATCAAATGAATATCTTGATGTTAGTTCAAAAGAATCTGACAAACTAATGCCATCAACAATGCAAAGCTATTTCAATTGATGAAGTTCATAAAGAAGTTTGAAATCATCAAGTTCCTTGAACAAGAATTCATCTATTGTATGAATTTTCTTTCGTCACTAATCACATTTAGTTTTCTATTGATTAGTAGACATGATTACAACCAACAAAAAATAAGATTACTCCTCAAATTACTCAATCAAGAATCCCTCCAACAATGTATGATCTTTTCACTTTATATTTAGTGTGATTATAGGTGCCAGTTGCTAAAAACATTGAAGTGGACTTGATCTTAGTGCATGCAAATGCCAAATTCTTCCATAGTGTTAAAGTGCAATTTTTTGATAGAATGCAATCAATTTAATCACATCACTATAAAGTACATGAAAAATTATGCGCTTAAAAAATTGCATCAAAAAATATTATTGTACAAGCTCGATTGGAGCCTCAAAAGTTTCCAAAATGAGGGCTGCTCAGTAACTTCTAGGAGAATCTAGAATTTGTGGAAAAACTACACCAGAATAAAATATGTTTGCACCACTACAAATCTTGCAAAATTATAGCCCAAATAAAAAAATTGATTGCAAAAAGAATCTTGTATGATTGAGAATGAAGCTTGCAAAGTTTGAGTGCAAATCCAAATTGCCAATGGAGAGGGGGGTTGGTTGGGGGAAGAGGCCAATGACATTGTGACGACATTAGCAATCAACTGTCATCAGAATATGCTTAGACCACTTAGAATATTCCATGGGACATAAAACAATCATTAGATTTTCTTAAAACCACTTGAAAATGTGAAAATTTCCCTTTTATTTGTCTAAGAAAACTTCAAGCAATGGAAGGTCACTTACAGGGGCTCATCATGCTTTGTCAACCTCTAAAAATGTTGTTTATCGACCTATTTTTGTTAGTATATTCCTCAACAAAAAAATTGATGTTGTTGATGGTAAAGTTGTCAGTAGGTTGTGCTAGTCAAGGGGGTTGTGGGGGTTGCTCATTTTGGTGGCATACAATGGTTGTACCATGTGATGCCCATTGGGCCTCATAGTACCCTATTGGCATAGGTTTGTGGTACCCTACATACAATAGGGTACAAAAAATATATATTTTAAATAAAAAAAATTAATAAATTTGAAAAAATAGAATTTAAAATTATTTTTCTGTCGACCATACCATTGTGATGATGTGTGCCTATGTAGGCTGACACAAGTGTTTGTACAATTGTATGAATGAACATACAATGAAATGGGGCCAATTTTTTGAGGGCATGAGGTAAATTGTTCGATTCTAATGATTTAATAGTCAATCTTTAAGTTCTTGGGCTTACTAGACATGATGCGGGGTCGACTTTGACCCAAAAATCTACAAAATTGTTGCTACCTTTTAGATTTGGCAACTACCTCTCAAATTCAAACCCTTGTAAATCAAGTCTCACATGCTCAATTTAGACAAATCAAAAGGATAAACTAACTTTATTTGACACCCTGAACTCAATGGCGAATTCAATTTTGCATCAACATACTCCAAAATGAACTTGCAATAGAAAACCACAAAGATGATCCCTAAAATTTCCATCAAGTTTTTTTAATTCTCTAGGTCATCATATGATGCAAGAGAAGAGCATACTCATTTTCAGGATCTACCAAGATTTGCAACCTAGATCTCTCAGTAAAGATTAACAAGAAGCAATGACACAAGCTCTGATGGTATGCAAGAGTTGATATACAATGCTCTATACCATGCAAGATTTGGATGAAGACGTAGCCACCCAAGATCTAGGAGCTTTAATGAAAGCACACGCGATATAAAATATGAGATAATAATGCTATTCTATCAAATGATCCAACTATACAATGATATTAGATTCACAATGCATGAGAATACAAAGGGAACCTCTTAGTTATATAGACCAAGGTGAGACATAAGATTTCTTAATCTTATGACTTGTGTCTTAATCTTATGACTTGGGACATAAAGTGATAAGTATGTTATTTGTACCCTAAGTAAACTTAAGTAACTAATATGAATATGACCTAGGTGATGAACTAGTTAGTTATAACACCCCATTCATATCAACAATGATATTCATAAGGTTGATGATGGAAGCTATTGAAGCTAATGCTACATATTCCACCCTTCCTACCACTCCATTGATTACCTTTTCTATTGTCTTGGAGATCCCACAAAATAATCACTATGGCCCATTATATGTTGTCTGTAATATACTATGAAGCAATACAATATATGGATGGAATACTTCTTGGTAGAAAATGCCATGGAGTTAAAATCTTATGCACATTTTGGTGTATGATTGAAAATTACTATGGTTTATTGATTCATACTTTGGTTTGCTTCATACCATCAGTCATAATTGGACCTAAAGAATTACCCTTATAATGCCATTTGATAGGTTCTTCATTTCACTTTATAGACCATGGTTGGAACACTTATGAGTTGTACCCTTTGTTGTGCATTAACATGTAAAGTTCATTCATGGAGGTAGATTTTTCAAGGTTAATAAAGATGCATATCAACCTTGTGTAGAGTTAAGCCATTTTACTTTGCACACATATATGCTTACTCCTAAGGAAACTCCATACTATAGTGAAACAAATGTTCATGATGTATATTGATGCAGACAAAAAAACTCTTACTATTGTTTGACGCAAAAGAAAATCCAATTAACTTTCACCAAACACAAGAAATATTCCTCTATTCATTATTTCAGTTTCAAGTCAATTACAAAAACATCTCCTGTCCATTCAAACTCATTTTGACAATTTCATTTGTCAAAATCAACATTCAATTTAAACTAATACAAAATTGCTAAAAGCAACACAATTTTATTAAGAGCGTACATTCATTGGGAAAATTGAACTTCTCCATTTCCCTATTTGAGCACTCTGACTATACCTCTGTTTTCCAAACAACCCTTCTTAATATGCATTTTTCATCTCACTTGATGGAATCTACTTCCATCTGAACTGTGTGCCACTCTATTCATTTCTCACTTTTATTTCTTTTTGCACAACTCAAAATCCCTCTTCTTGTATGTTGTAGCCTGTGTTCTTATTCTAGGAAATACTTTTAACTTGCACTTTAAATCATTGCAGGCAACACTTTAATTTACATTACAAATGCCATATGCCGTATGCATGACCTTTTTGTGTATTTTTCATAGTCCAAATTGCAACTTTTCTTGTTAAATGGCATCACCCCTCTATGTAACCCCCTTCCTTCTTGCTGGCCGCCACTATCTCCTGTGTGGAATCTCCCGTTGTATCCTTCTATATTCTTCTTTTATTTTTTTAAATTCTACTCCCAATGCAGACCCTTCAACTCCTCTTCCCCATTATTTTATTGTCATTAGTTCATATATATTATCATTGATATGGTGTGGTCTTTTCTTTTTAGCTTCACAATGATTAAAATCTATATTGGCACCTTTTCATATACCACAACCTACCTTGGTCGATTGGATTTTAGCATTCAATTTGTCTTGCATGGTCTTCGGTTGTACGTCCATATATATTCCCCCCTCAAATCTACACTTTTAATATTTTCCCTTAAACTCTTCCTCATTTCTTCCATTGATCGATCCATTTAAAAATTTTAAGCATTCATTTACATTATCAATGATCTATACATTAATCTTCAAGCTGCATCAAGTAATCGAACTAAAAATTGAAATTAAAATATGACATTTTGTCAATTAAAAATGACAAAAATGTCACCCATATCTGCCTTCAAGATCACGAAACCAAAATTAAATGGCCAATCCGAAGATGAAAGCCAAAATAAAAAAAATGAATTCATGCCAAAACAATTTGGGTGATGTAGATCATCAATCTACCTAGATGCTCTTGTATCAGACATGTCGGGTAGAAGTATTGTGAGCATAGGCTCACAATGGTGGAGTTGAGTAATCAAACTACTCTTCCAAGTTGCAACCAACTTGCAATGAAATCCATCGCTAAATCTTGTGCTCACTTAATTCTTCTTCCTCTTTTTCTAACATCTTTCCGTAACACGCTCCATCTTCCTCTAACAACATTGTACCCTCTTCTTCCTTCATCTTGTGGACTCATGTTCACCATGAACTGTCCTCTGCCTCCAAAAAGTTCCTCTTATTTTCTCTTCCTTCATGGGATATAACCCACCATAGACCGACCACCTCCACTAATTTCTTCCTGCAACATCCTCTACCATTTCTACACACAAACACTCAACATCTACACACAATTCTGCAACTGCATCTTCTACTTCCACTTTTGAAAAAAATTTAAAATCTATAGTTACCTCTTTCTTCTCCAGGGTTGCAATGCCATCCTTCACTACGACATCTCCGACATCATCATTAGCTGCAACTTTTATTTCTTCACCCTTTGCTGCAATTGTAAGCTTCTCCATCCATTCGTCCTCTATTGCCAATATCTTCAACAATAAATCTTCTTCGTCTTCGCTATCTTCAACCATTGCTACTGCACTTTCTTCCTCTTGCTCATTCTTTTCTTCTTTCTCCATACCTTCCTCATGGCATGTCTTTATTGAAAATTCTTCATTTACATCGGTAGGGGATGAACTCACATCTTCCTCCTTTCGTCTTAGGCTGCAACACTCTCTTCTTCCACTTTTCTTTCCGTTGTCCTCTTTCAAGAGAAATTTCTTCTTCTCCCTTCTATTTTTCATTGCATCTAACCTGGACTAGATCTTCCCCACTTCTTCATGGACTATCTTTCCCATCTCTTCAAACTTTTTATTTTCCACTTCTTCCCAATATTGCTCCTAAAAAAATTCTCATGGGTCTCCTCTATTGAGCACACTGTAGTGTTGAGAGGGGGGGTAAATCAACATATATTAGAACTTAACCTTTCTCATTTGTAGATCAAACATCACATCGCATAAACTGAAAGAGGAGCAAAAAAGAAAACATGCACCACACAAGGACACCAAGTTTTTTACATGGAAACCCCAATGAGGGAAAAACCATAGTGAGAGTTAACTCACAATATATGAAACTCACTGCTTACAAAGATTACAATGCTGTTTATGGCTCATTGCTTATGGACTTGCAGACTAAGGCGTACAACCTTAGAGCAAGATACAAGAACTTGATGAGACACACTATCTCAAAGAAGGATACATGGAAATTATAATGAGAGCTATGCATATGAACTGCTATAAAGAAGCATCCAACATATGTTGTTGTTGTAGTTCCTTTCTCACACAATTAATCTTTCATACCGATTTTGAACACACTTCATCTTCAACATACTACATAATCTTAATTCATCATTCCACCATGCCTTCACAATTGATTTTGATCTTCTATAAATATACTCCGCAACAACTCAAAACCTAATTAGGTCGGCTCCAAGATGACCATTTAGATGAAACATATTTATCACATGAAACATAAAGATGTGGTGACCATAAATTTAATATCTAAAACTTAAGGTCAATTGGGGACCATCATTTCTAGGATTTCATTAGGATGCAAATCAACAAGGTGTATAGACTGACTTTGAACCTCCAAGGTGAGTCAATCAGACTTGGATCCGATCCTTTTGATTCTTAGGAATGAATTGGAAATTATTTAGAATGATTGACCTAATTAGACTAAATGACCTAATGTGATAAATGCAAAATCCCGAAAGTAAACAAACTGAAAAAATGATTTGCAAGTGGATCTAGAAAGTGCAGGATGATGTGTACCTATCACCAAAAGCTGAATCTAAGTGTTGTAGTAAGATTGTGCCGCCCTTGAGAAAATGGGTCTTTGTTAGCCTTTCCAAAACTTCAAAGTTTGATATTGTAATCCTCTGTCTGCTCTCTCTTCATATAACTTTAAATCTCCATCTTCGGATCTGGACCTATAACACATTTACAAAAGAAATTGTTTGGGTGGCTATATGGGGGCTTACCTCAATCAAACCCCTATTTTGGTAATTAAAACTCAGTAAAAAGCTAAAGATCTAATAGGAAGTAGTGTGTGAGCCCTAACCTTATGTGTGTCTAAGGTTGTTATGAGCTAAAATGCAAAGAAATCCTAGTCAAGTGCATTAGAGTGTGATTCCTTGCTTTAGGCTACAAGTAGAGTGAAGTTTGAAGATGAGAGCACCAAGGAAACAAGTCATTAGGTGGAGGGAAGTGGCCAAATGCATCTCCCAACTCTAGAATCTATTATGCCCTTCCATAAACTTCAACCTTCAATCATGTGATAAAGCTTGATCAAATTTGAAAATGGACTTGGAGACCTACAATTTCAAGTAATACTACTCCAAGACTCTGAATTTTGCTTGCTTGTATGCTATCTCTTGTTGTCTCCTTTTCTCTAGTTTTGAAATGGTGGAAATACTAGGTATTTATAGGAATTTCTCTAATTTCTCAACAATTAAATCTCGATAATCGACATTTACAATTTGAATTTTGAATGTTAAAATACTGCCAACAATCCATTAAAATTTGGGTCTCAGCTAAAAAGGGGGACCTAGTCGCCCATGGGTGAATCGATCCTAGCCCAAATTTCCAGGACACACTTGACCGGGGGCAATTTAATGATTGGTTGCATTTGTTCAATGCTTGTTTTAGTGTCGAAAAACGGTAAAAATAGACCTTGGAATGCATAATAAAGGGAATTAGGGCCTATTTAGGAAGGGTTAAAAATGCATAATTTCAAAGGTCACTAAAATAGGTCCAAACTAAGCGTGAAATTGTACTATCACCTACAAGGGAATACAATTTTCTACGCTACATTTAGCCCCCACTTTAGCGGCCATATGACACTATGTGCATATGCAAGCTAAAGTACCAAAAGTAAATCATGCTACATAAAATGATACTCATATGGATATTGCGATTCATTTGTAAATAGGAGAATGAAGCCCCTAGTGTAGTCATTTGCAAAACCACAACACTAGGAATTGCATCCTGCAAAACCGATATGTTAGCTGTTCAAAATCATCTTATACGTTGAAATAATTGTGTCAAATTCTACATAGAACCAAACTCAAGGGTAGATATTGTAATCTAGGGTAAAATTCAGGTTAATGTTATAAATAATCAAAACTACAACCATAAGTCCCTAAACCGACAATGAAGTACAATACAACATAGAAACATAAACATAAAGCAATATTGCCTATGCCATGGTTGATTCACCTCCATTGTCCTTCTCCATTTTGCTTGATATGATTGATTTCCCTAAGATTTGAGTATGCAATAATAACCCAATGACAATGATAGAAAAATATTGTAGATACTAGTTGTCTCCTTAGTGGCATGTACTTGCACACCAACTAGGTAGGTTGAAATGACAATGCTAGTTGTCTTTTATAGAAAGTCAAATTGGAATGAAGGGTTGGGATTAAAAACCAATAAGATATGTCAATCAATGACCAAGAAAGAAAGTTGTAGTATGAAATAGGGTTAGGGCAAAGATAAGGATGAATGGCCAAGATTGAATTACAAAATAATTCAATCAAGGGTGGAAATTGAATGAGACATGAAGGGATAAGATTGGAATGGATAATAAGGTTGGCACAAAAGAAGAGGTTGTTGGAGGAAATTGAATAATTATAACATTATTTAATTTAGGAGGGAAAGTGAATAATTAAATAATGAAAACATTATTTAATTATAGAAGACATGTGACAAGTTGACTTTTTGATTAAATAATGATTTAATTTAAAAGTGGGAAGAAAATGACAAATTAGTAGACAATTAAATAAATAAAATTTATTTAATTTATGACAAAAAACATAATTATTTAATTATAGTAGAAGAGATGATAATAATCAAATAAATAAAATTTATTTAATTATAGAGGAAAAGGATATTAGTGATATAATTAAATAAATAAAATTTATTTAATTAATCAAAAAGAAGAATAAAAGTAAAGAAATGAATTAATTAAATAGTTAAGATTATTTAATTAATAGAACAAATATGACATTAGACAATAATCAAATAATTAAAATTATTTAATTATTGGGGACAAAAGGGGATAAAATAGTGTTCGTAGGCCTAAGACAATTTTTGTGTCTACATTTTGCCCCTCTTTGATACAATACAGTTTATCATGTTGTGTCAAATAAATTTAGTCAAAATATGCCCCAGTGTAAATGGTATGGACCTATGCCCCCTTAGAAATTTTTTCATTTTTTTTTCAAAATTTCAAAAATTTGAAAATTATTCTGATAGGTTAATTTGACAGTCAGGAATGCATTTATGAAAAAATAAATGATTTGTAGGACCTTCAGGGTAGCCAAATTAATGTTTAGGACCTCTCATAGAGTGCAACCAATACAAACCCTAATTCAAACCCTAAAATTGAGTGGGTATAAATAGGAATTGAGTGGTAAATTGTCCTCATTTGTGCACTTGGAGATAAGAGAGATCTAGGAAGATTTGCTGCCAAAATATCACCAGTTCCACACGATTCTCACCATGGATTTAGAGTTTGAACATTCAGATGACCAGAGGGCTTGGATGACTCGGTGAGTATATCAAACCCACTTCGTCAAGTTTTCATTTTTGCATAGATTAAGGGCCCCAAAGTTGAGAAAGAAAACGCGGTGAATGTCATTCACCACAATTGCTATTGCGTGCACCACATGTGGAGGTGGTTTACCGCAATTGTCATGGTGCATTGCAAGTGTAGGGTAGGATGTCTAACAAATGAGACACAACACAACTGTAAAGTGTGCCACATTTGCTTCCTAAACCGCATCCATGGTCAGGAACGATACATTCGCAAACGTGAGCTGCATGTGCTAGATGAAACAACACATGTGCAAAAGTGATATGCAATTGATTGGGGGTTAATCCCAAGTGACCTTAGTGATGCATGGGTCGCAAGTGTAATTTTTCAATGCATATGAAAAAATGTGACACATTTTCTATGTGTGACATGATTGTTAAGCAGAGCGACACAATCACTCGAGTAAAGATTTTCCCTAGTTTAGGATGAAATTTATTTTGCAATTTTGGTCCAATAGGTTTGACTAGGTTTTAGATTGATGCAATGAATTTTTCTTGTGACCATAGGTTTTCCTTGCCCCAACTTATACACAAGTCACAACTGTCCACATTCTAACTTCAAGATCAGTTATTTGACGCTAGGAAGCATCAGTTGATGCATCTAGGTCTATAGCATGTGACATATATGCTCGTCATGATTGCATTCAGAGACATGTTAATTCCACTTTTCAACTGGGAGGTGACAATGACATTGGATGACGTTTAAAGAATTCTGAGGCTGCCGATCCGCGAAGAGAGTGAGGTATGATCTAGTGCGGGGATATCGAGCCATTGAGGAGCATCATGAGCATGACGATGTCATGGAGTTAGGAATCAAGGAATACGAGATTAGGTGGGAGTGTCTAATAGAGAGATATGAGAGACGAGACTGCATTTTGTGTACACTCATTGTCGGGATTGTTATACTAGACCACCGAGGACATAGAATTCCAGTCGGATGGGGTGAGGTGCTCGCAGGGATGATGAGGAGAGGGACAGTCTATGCATGGGGGCCTGCCTATTAGCCATGCTATATTTTTAGTTTCATGACATCGCCTACCTCGATGGTCAATCTATGAGCTATGGGGTGACACTATTGATGGTATGGGCGTGGGAGCACATTGCCGTGTTCCATCCTCTAATGGGCAGGAAACTAGGTGATGGGATGCCCTATGTTTATCTATATGGTGAGGTTGTGACCCAGACCCATGTTGGGGACATTGGTTATTGGAGGAATGGCATCGATTTACTTGTGAGCTTCATATGGAGACCGTATAGGGACTTCCAACAACGTCTAGATAAGGATGAACACCTACCATGGTGCAGATAGGCTAGGTTTTTGATTGGATGAACATTCCAATCGTAGCACATCATAGAGATGTACCTACTAGATAGGGTGCAGTGGCAGTTTGGGGAGACCTAGAATGTGCTGAGGGGGACAAGAGAGGTTGCAAAATCATCATGCGAGGTTCAACCATGGGGATAGATGATACCGGTGGCAGTGGTAGAGTAGGGGATAGATGCTTTATATTTGGTACAATGGGGATGGAGGGATGGTGATGTTAATGCAGGCACCACAGTAGAGTATGAAGCCTAATGGGCCACTCATAGGCCCGAGCCTTTCACAAATCTAGATCAATCGATGCCCATAGAGCTTCGAGGCAGGGGCCCATGAGGTCGATTTTGGGGTTAGGGATGAAGAGGAGATGGGGGATGCAGAGATGGAGGGAGGGGAGATGATGGCGAAGATGGACATGGAGGGAGAGGAGGCCGAGCCTAACAAAGGAGGGTGAGGAGATAGTGGGTGGTACACCACTTGTCACCTATTAGGGGGGAGGGAGAGGAGGAGAGGGTGGAGGAGGAGCATGAGGAGGAGAGATAGGAGGAGCATCGAGGTAGGGGCCCATGAGGCTGATTCTGGGGTTAGGGATGAAGAGGAGATGGGGGAAGTAGATATGGAGGGAGGGGAGATGATTACAGAGATGGATAGAGGAAGGGGAGGAGGCCGAGGGAGGAGGAGGAGACAGTGGAGGAGGAGGGAGAGGAGGAGAGGGTGGAGGAGGAGCATGGGGAGGAGAGAGGAGGAGCATGAGGAGAGATAGGGGGAGGAGCAATATGTTGGGATGGAGGAGGAGGAAAAGATGGAGGAGAGACAAGAGGAGGAGAGGCAAGGGGAGGAGGAGATCTCCAAGGCAAAGTGAGTCTTCTGCAAGAGGATATTGATGGGTGTAGATGTGGGAGAGGGGCTAGAGGAGATTCCCATAAGAGGTAGAGATGGTCCAGTAGATCAGAGGACAACAAACCTTTAGGCCCGATTGGATGTAGCAATAGAAAGGATACATGAACTAGAGGTGGAGGTGGGGGCTTTAAGGACATAGAGGGATGCCTTGAGGATGGAGAGGGATGCAATAGTGCTTGGGTAGCAACGGGTTGATCAACAAGTGATAGAATTCATAGCCACTTGTAGTGGGTTGACTATAGATATGGCCAGAGAGACCTAGAGGTTAGGCAGGCGAGAGTAGTATTATCAGGATTTGTATGAGAGAGAAGTGCCACCGAGGAGGACAAAGTCAAGCACCACAAAGGCCTTGAGCAGTGGCAGGTCCCAAAATAGGCGATCACAGAGCAGTGGTGGTGTGTTAGGGCTTGGACAATCAAGACCATATGATAGGTCTCGATTCAAGCACAGGTTATTAGGGTCTCCGCACCGAGAGGATAGGAAGCCATCACCATGAACATCACCCTTAGGGGATTAGAGTAGCTATAGCTAGGGATTATTTTGATATTGTATCATAACACTATATTTTTTACCATCTACCTTGCAAGCTCTATTTTTGGATACATCTTGACATTGTATTGTGACACTTTTTTGAGCGATATATATATGATACATGATTTTGGTGGTGATTATATGATATGCATTCCTATGTTATGTATTTATGATGTTATGTGATGGATGATTATGCTTTATGATGTCTTATGCATTCTATATGATTATGCGATGATGCTATATCTTGATGCAATATAGATGACTAATGTATGTTATATACTTGTATATGATTCCTAGGTGTTGGATGGATGCATTTAATTTTAGAATGCCTTATGGATGAGATGCGATGATTATGAATGTCAAGTATATGCCTTATGATGTATTCCTAATGAATTATTGATGAAAAATGATATGATATGATTATGAATATGCAATGCTTATGGATATGCAATGTGATGTTTATGGTAAATTATGAATGTGATGTAATGTAATGTTTATATGATGCAAATGCAATGCATATGCAACATAATGTATGGTTATGATTATGAAATGACGTGGATATGATGACATGCTAAATGTGATGTTTAATGCAACGTATGATGACCTATGATAATATTTATGCAATGATTATGTTGGGTTATGCGATGATATGTATGAAATTATAATGCTATATGGATGCCAGAGGTCATGAGATGCATATATTCTATCTATGTTTTTTATTTTCTAATGCAATATAGATGAACTATATGATGATGCATACTATGATGATGTCAATGATGCTTCTAACATGGTTATGTATGCAAGATATTTTTGTGTGTCACAAGACACCATGAAGATGCATATAGAAGAAATGTTAGTGTGGAGGATATGGATGTTAGCATGGCGTTAGCAGAGACAATGAAGATCAATAGTTTTATTAATAGATGCTAGGCATTGCATTTAATCATCATTTGGCATTAAAATGTGACAAATGGACAATAAAAACCATGGTATGACATGGAACAAAGTGTGCAAGGTCATCCACTTGTAAAAATAGTTGTCATAAAAGGAATGTCTTGAGTCATAATAACAGAAAATTTTCCCTAGTCTTTCGCCAAGAAAATACACAAACAATAAAAGAAAAGATGAGTCATGAGACATCATCTCTCCTCTATATCCTTCATGGGGAATCCTTGAGGTAGATAGTAACATGACCTAAAAGACAAATAAAAAAGATAAGACAAATTAGACTGACCAAAGTCAACAACCATTCAAAGTGTTTGCTAATAATTGTTTGTCGATGTTTGATTGACTAGTTGATTGATAGGTTGATTGGTTATCAATGCTTGGTTTTGGGAGAGGAAACATGTCATATAAGACATCAAGTCTGGTTTCGATCATGTAACCCCTTGTATAAGGTGAGTGATAGAGTTTGATTTATGAAAATATCTAATTTTAGGAAGGAGACATCCTGTATAAGACAAGAGTTTGATTGATTGAATGTTTGATGTTGATTTGATGTTTTGACTGATTAGGCAATTAACTAAGTTGAATTCAAGACTTGTTGGGTAGTTTTTTTGTTGATTCAAGACTTGTTTAGGTTTCAATGACTATTTGTGTATGATGAAAATGTGATTTATTATGACTGACTCAAAAAACCCTAAAGGACCGACCTAGGGCCTTGGGGGCTAATCGACTGATGGCCTTGCTTGCATAACAATGCACGAAGACCTCATAATTCGACATGACTTGAATTTATTTTATTTATTATGGACTGATGCATGATTGACATTATTCAACAAACCCTAAAGGACTGACCTAGTGCCTCAAGGTCTCATCAATTGATGGTCTTGCCTACGTTATACACATAGAGGCAACGTAGTTCGACTAGACTTTGACTGACATGACTAACTCTGACTCTTTTTTGGGATTTTTGAAGATTATTTAGATGTTTTTGGGTTTTTGATATGTTTTGATTTTTTTGGGTTTTTGAAGTTTTACGATTTTTTTGGATTTTTGGGAATATTTGATTTTTTTCTTTTTGGGGATATTTGATTTTTTTGTCTTTTTGGGAATATTTGATTTTTTGTTAGTTTGGGAATATTTGATTTTTTTGTCTTTTTGGGGATATTTGATTTATTTGTCTTTTTGATAGAGGGACCTCCAACAACAAGTGTAGGATCTAATGAAGATGTAGGTTAAGGAATTGCCGCTAGTCACGTATAGGACCAATTTATTAGGGGTGGAATGGGATAAGCGTTATGGGAGGTAGATAATGCAAGGTGAAAGGATGCATAATGTCAATCATTCCAGGTTATGGGAAGGACAACAAGCATTATTATGGATGACAAACAAAGGGGGAAGTATGGATTTATTATGGGTGAGGGAGAAAACTAGATAGAATGATGGTAGAAGACAGAGCAAAGATCAACTACACACGGCGCTTGTTTGCTAGGTTTTCACCATGGTACTTATCCAAAGCACCACTGAAGTGGTTTTCACTATTGGACGAATTATTTCTCTTTACTATTTTTTTTGATTTTTAAATTTTTTTTTTTGGTGTCACCAAGATGCCTGTTTGCCAGGTTTTCATCAAGGTGATGATTTATTTTTTATTTTTTATATTTTTGTATTTCTCAAGTTTTTGACATGGATCTCTAAAGCTAAGTGTAGAATTTGTGCAAGTGCAAGTTGTTGATGGGATCTAAAAATGGTTCGCCTACAAGTGTTGACAACTGATAAGCTCCTAATCCATAGACTATCGTGATGATGTAGGGACGCAACCAATTAGGTTCAAATTTTCTTGGCTTTTCTTGCTCTACTTGATTCTTGGTATTTTACATCAAAACTAGGTTGGAAATGTCAAAGTGTCGAGTCAAAAATTTCTTGTTGTAGCTGTGACAGAGACGATTTTGATAAGCTTGCGGATGAACCAATTTTGTCTCTGTTCATCTAGTAGTTCTAACTCATGTAGTCTGGAAACACAATACTCTTCATCATCAATATGCTCTTGCATGGACACCCTCAAGGAAGGTAACTCAGCCTCGATAGGTAAAATGGCCTTGGAACCAAAGATGGGGGAATATGGCGCGACTCCTGTGGGAGTGCGGATACTAGTGCAGTAGGCCCATAAGGCAGGATTAAGTTGGAGATGCTAGTCATGACCAACGACATTGGCGGTCTTTTTAAGAATTTTGATAAGGGTTTTGTTAGATGCCTCAGCTTGGCCGTTACCTTGTGGGTAATATGGGGTGGAAAAGTGATGTTGGATATGATTTTTTTTGTAAAGCTAGTAGACTTCTTGGTTCTTAAATGGATGACCGTTTTCAGTGATGATGGATTGAGGGACACCATACCAGAAAATGATATAATTGAGGATGAATTTTGAGAGTTTTTTTCTAGTGATGTATGTCATGGGAATTGCTTCAATCCATTTAGTAAAGTATTCAGTCACTGTGATGATGAATTTATGACCATTGGATGAAGTAGGATGGATCTTACCTATGAGGTTGAGTCCCCATTGGGCGAAGTGCCATGGTGATGTTATCGGCCAGAGTTCCTGAGCTGGTGCATGTATCAAGTCTCCATGAATCTGGAACTGTCGATACTTCTTAACAAAGTGGTATGAATCTCGTTCCATTGTGGGTCAGTAGTATCTTACACACATGATATTCTTGGCTAGGGTCAGACTACTAGAATGGGATCCACATATACCTTTGTGTACTTCATGTAAGGTCATTTGTGCTTCATTGGTATCAAGACATCACAAGAGGGTGTTGTCTAAGATTCATCAGTAAAGGGTGTCATTGATGATGGCGTATTTGGAGGCTTTGCGAATGGTCTTACGTTGGTTGGAGGATAGGTTAGGGGAGATGATTTGGTCATGAAGGTAGTCATAAATTTCTTTATACAATGGGGAGTTAGGACCAACAAGCTCACACACCATCTTAGACTCGAGAATATAAAAGGTGGGGACCAATAGCTATTCTACCAAGAACTAGTATTGTGGCACATTATCAGGAATATCCAAGAGGGAACGATTGTTTCCATAGAATTTTTTGCCTTGTTTTGAATGCGAGGGACCTGACAAAAGATGATGCTGTCAAAGTACTACCTGAAACTGTCAACCTTCCTCTTATAGGGAGTAAGATTTTTGTCCTTTGTGTCGTAATTGTCATTGAATTGTCGGATTACCAATTGTAAATCACCATATACATGAAGGCTTACGATTTTCCATTTTATTGCCATGTGTAGTCTCGTGAGAAAAGCCTCATTTTCTGCTATGCTATGTGTGCAAGGGAAAGCAATCCTAAATGACTTGGGTATGGTGTCACCTTGAGGGGTGATAAACAATATGCTTGTGCTTGAACCATGGTTTGTATGAGATCCATAAAAATATAACTCTCATGTAGCAGGAGTGTCCAATATGAAAATAGACTCATTAGGAAAGTTTGATATCAATGGGTGATCTGCTTTGGTAGGTGCATCTGCGAGTTGGTTAGCTATGAACTATCCTTTTATGGATTTTCATTCAACATACTGGATGTCATATTCGCTTAGCATCATAACCCATTTTTCTAACCAACATGTCAATGTTGCTTTACTGAGAAGGTACTTTAATGGATCAATTTTTTCCAGAATCTTTCTTTGATGATTTAGCATGTAGTACCTAAGTCTTTGAGTAGCAAAAACTACCACAAGGTAGACACATTTGATAGGACTATAATTGAGTTCATATCCCACAAGTGTTCGACTGATATATTAGATTTCTCGTTCCTTACCTTCATCATCATTTTGTGCAAGTAATGTCCCCAGTGCAGATGGAGTTGCTGATATTTAAAGTATAACATGTCTTCCATCAACATGCAACATCAAGATTAGTGATATTAGCAGGTAATCCTTAATCTGTTGGAAAGGTTCTTGAAACTTGTTTGTCCACATAAATGGTACTCCCTTTTGAAGCAAGTTATGGAGTGGTTGACATCTATCTGCTAATTGTGTTGTAACTCGTTTGATGGATTGGAGTCTTCCTTGTAGTGTTTGGATATGACTAATGTTGGTAGGTGATGGCATGTAGTATGGCTTTAACTTTGGTAGGGTCAACTTTGATGCCTCTTCTAGAAATGATGTAGCCTAGGAACTTTCTCGATGCCACTCCAAATACACATTTCTTCAAATTTAGCCTCACCTTATACTCTTCTAGACTTTTGAATATTTTTTCTAGTACTCATAGATGATCACCTCATGTCAATGATTTAGCCAATAGGTCATCCACATAGTCTTCCATAAGGGTGTGCATGAGGTCATGGAAGATTATCATCATTGTGTGTTGATATGTAGCCCCGACATTCTTTAGCTCAAAAGGCATGAAATTCTAGCAGTATGTTCCCTAAGGGCATGTAAAGGCCATCTTGTGTTGATCTAGAGGAGCTATTATGATTTGGTTGTATCTTGAGAAGCCATCCATGAGGGACAACATCTCATAGCCTACTGTCAAGTCCACAATTATGCCAATGTTTGGTAGGAGAAAGTCATCCTTTGGACATGCTTTATTCAAATCTCGAAAGTCAGTGCATATGCGGATTCCTCCTATTGGTTTTTCCATTGGTACTAAGAAATCCTCTTGGCATAGTTTATGGGGTGAACGAAGCCAACATCCAATAACTTTTTAGCTCAACTTTAACCAATGAGGTAATTTGTGGATGCATCTTCCTGAGTTTCTGCTTCATTGGTTTGGTGTTAGGTAACAATGGAAAATGGTGTAAAACCAACTCAGGATCTAAACCAGGCATATTAGTATACGACCAAGCAAAGTTGATTTGGCATTTTGTGAAAAAGGAACAAAATTTTGGTAGTTCTATTTCTGTTAGTGATGCTGCAAAGTGGAAATTTTTAGGATTTTCACCTATGCCTATATTGACTTCCATAGTTGGTTCAATGAGCATGGGTGAATTCTCCTAGTTTATGGGTGTATAGGAGTGAATTTGCATCCCTTATGAAAATTCCCCTTTTACACTCCCTCACCTTAGAAAACCAAATTCAAAGGCAAAAATCCACACCAACCCACTACCTTTGTTCCACTTGGCGTCTATTTTGTGGGTCGGTAGGATAATCTCTATTGGAGATGACCACATGGTGCGTAGACATCCATGCGGAACACTTACGTCCTTCAAAGATTCCTACGTCTGAAGCCTGTAGAGGCGTTACACTTCCCAGTGGGGTTGATTTGTAATAGCCCCCTTTGACCAACTGACCTGAATATGGCCGTTTTTCCCATTCTCCCTTCAAATTCACTCCTTCTTTAGGCATTTCATCTTCTTCACAAGCTCAAGCATCCTTCTAAGCACTCAAATTGATCTCTCCAAGCATTCTAGCATTCACTCCTTGCATTCTAAGCCTTCAAGCAACACTTTGCACTCCATAGCAACAACAACACTCCGTCAAATTTGTAGAGCAAGTGTGGAACAACACCATTACAACAGGGGCTTGAGTCCTCTCATTCTCTCCTCCATTAGCTAGTGAGCTCTTGGTGGAGGTGGTAAGCTTTCTACTCCTCTCCTCTACAATTTAGTTGAGTAGCATAATACTGTTTTGTAGTGTTATTGTGTGCATTTCTTTCATTCTCCTTTATCATAAATTTTTCTCCATTATCACTATCTTGGCTGTCCGTGGAGCTGGAAACACCAAAATGGGGGTTTGATTGAGGCAGGCCCCTATACAGCCACCCAAAAATTTTCCTCTTATTGTGTGTAGGTGGACGTGCTTCTTGGAGCTAGCTGGTGAACATGCTCTTTTATAAGATCATTCTTGTCACCCTAGCTTTAATCTACTTGCTCTATCACACCCGTTTATATGTTTCTTATTTCATAGTGTTGTTTTGTTCTCTTAAAAACCATTAACTAGGTCGTTAGTCTTTTTTCTAGTGGTTCACCTTGTCTTTTTAGTCTTTTGGTCGTACGAACACCAACACACCTGAGAGACACTAGCGTGTTGCGCTGTCATCTTGGAACTGTGCTTTCATCCTCGGGCAGAGAGCTACTTGAGGCATAGTGTTGAACCTGAAAACCAGCTCGCCTAGCCCCATTCTAAGTTTGGGGTTTGTAGAGTGATTGAAGGACCTTAAAGTCCTCATCATTCTTGTCCCTCATCTCTAAACACCCCTTTAAGATAAGGTAAGTTAGGGCAGCCTTCCACTCTTGGCTCTCTGTTACCTAGGGCCTTGAATGTGGTTGGTCCCCCTCTCTTACATTTTTGGTGAACCAGACGTGAAGCATTTTGGTTCCTTTTTGCGATACTAAAAGTTCTTTTCCTTGTATCCTAGGAGTGTTGTAGGTGTGAGTGTTGTAAGGCTTTCGCCTTATAACCCAACCCGTGGCCCCTAGTATGCATAGTTGGAAGGTTCCAAAGGTGTTGCATAACAAAAAATTAATTGGGTCACCATCTTATCCTTTAACCTTTAGGGACTCTGTGAAATTATCGTTTAGTGTGCATAATGGCCTCTTTCCTACATCAACCTATCCCTTATGTGTAGCCTATGAACAATGGTACTGGTATAACCTTCACTTCATAGGACTTGTCGATGGGTTTTAATAGGGAATGATCTCCTCTCTACATCCCCCTCGTAAGCAACCAACAAAACATCAGCTGCCCTCTCACATCACATCTCGTTGAAACATTGCACCAGGGGATCATCCTAATCAAATTTTTACATAAAGATGGGTATGATGCACTTGTGAGCACCATTTTCACACATGACAGACTTTCCATGCCCCCTTTGGGTAGTATTGTCCTATCGGTTTTGGTTGGACCTAAATCAGTGAAGCTTCTGTTCTACATAATCCTTGGTTTTGAACTCTTTAGAGTGAAGCTGGGTATCCCTTGGTTAGTAGCTATGAATGTCGTACCCTCGGTCGTGCATAAATGTTTAAATTTTATCGATGGGAGTTTCGTGCATGTGATTCATGACACTAGTTATAAACCATCGGTTGCTCATGGTGGCTACTCCTTGGATTACTCTTGGCCTGCGCTCATTGGTCCTCTCCTACCTAGGATGGACCTCCTACACCAAATATATCAAAATTATAAGAAAAATTGCCTAAGGCCGAAAGTAAGATACCCTCTGTCACGTTATGTTGTTTCAGATAGGGCTTGCCTAAAAGCTGACAGTGATGCTGCCAAGGAACGTAGGAAGGAAGAAGAGAAGCAGTCCCAAGATCCTCCTTCTTCCTCTTCTGCTGTTCATCCTGAAGCTTCCTCTCACCCCACTGAGGCACCCTCAAATTCCATTCTACGTTTGTGAGATAATCTTATGGTGTCCGCTTGGTGAAAGCCCAAGTGTCTTGCATTTGAGCTTCCTGTTCTGCCCATGGAGCCTAGGACCATTTGGTATAACAGGAAGAGAGGTCCCCATGGAGAGTCCTCTTTGTCTTAGCCTCCATGGCCTCCTACCGCTCATGCTCCCAAAGCAGCGAATGGGAAGAGGCCTGTTGCCTAGGCACTTGAGTTGAATCCCCCCACAACTTCTCAACCTATTCCTCCTGCTCTCGTGTAGGGGTCTATTCCTTCGCTGAAAATGACTTTTGTGGACACTCCCATGGTTGAGCAGGAGCCTTCCATTTCTTCACAACCTCTAGCCTCTGGTTCAAAGAGTCGTAGAAACCGCCTTGTGCGTGAGCGCAAGTGCTGGAAAAAGGCTCTCATGGGCAAGAAGGCTGCCTTACAGAGGAAGGAATAGGATACAACCGCCCTTGTATTAGGGCCTCCTACTGTGTCCTCCTCTCTCTTCCCCTCCGCCTCCATTCAAACCAGCTTTGTATCGCTTCCAGCTTCCACTATGAGTATGAATGCGCCTGACCCTAAAAAGGTGTAGGTCTTCGTCACTCATTCGGTGGAGCCACCTCTATTGATGTCCCTTCTAGATGTCTAGCCTTTCCCGAAACATGTAGATATGACTTTAGTGATAATGTCTACAACGGTTCTCTCCTCCTCCTCTTCCTCTACATTTCTTGCCTCATGTGGGAGTTTTAATCCTATGATGAAGAAGAAGTTAGAGAGTGGTCCTTCCAACAATGGAGGACATAAGACGAACCCACCTTCTCTAAAAGCCGGGTCCTGCGGTCGAATTTGTTCCATCCTAATAAAATTCATCCCGTTTCGAAATGCCACGCCTCCTAAAATCATCAAGTAGCTCAGTCAAGAAACTTCAAAAGTAACCTTCTCCATCCATTAAGGTAAACATAACACTCTAGCAATGCATGTTTAACTCTTTTGATGAAGTTCTTGGCCTTGCCTGCGATCTGTGAAATCGTTGACCTTAGCTCCATAGGCCCCAAGAGAGGTGACGCAGACTCCTCTTTCCTAGCCCCGTTGTAGGGTTGACGCTTCCTTTCTCTTAACATTCCACCATTGTATTTGTCCCGCTCTCTAAGCGATTTCTTAGAGTACAGGCAACTTGGCTATCAGTGTTAGGAGGAGGCCTCTTTCTTTACCTGTATGTGTGTGTGTGTTGTGATAAGCTTTTCCATGATCATGCACGCCTGATGATCCCTATCATCCCATAATTAGTTTTGGATACAAGTGATGGTTTTGTGTCGTAAACCTTCTTCTATTTTAATTATCATTCTCCATGTTTAGGATTCTACTACAATTGGGGATCTATGCACATTTGGGGAATTTAGGATCTTCCATGTTGACCTAATTTATTTTACTTTATCTTCTCGTGCATTCTTCACATGGCTTGATATAGTAGGGGTTGATGACAATTTATTTTATATACTATTACTATACATATATATATATATATATATATATTTATGACTAGTAGTTCTGACCCCAAAATACTAGGCTACCCCTGTGCCTGTGTACGTGTTTTGTTTTCTCTTTTCATTTTCCTTTATCTTTCTCTCTTCTTTTCTTGAGTTGTGCCTCTCATGTGTGACAACACCACTTCTTTCAACATTCTTCTTAGAAAATGCATCTGATGCCAAACCACCTTTCTAGAATCTTCACAAACTTCTTTTTTAAGAATCACATTCTTGACTTTGAAACCCTAATGGAACGTGTTTCCTTCATCATGGGTTTGTAAAGAAAGAATTTGAGAACCTTAGTCAGAAGTGGGAACAACTTTGATCTTCCCTTCATGTGGGGGCATATTCTTCCTTTTTAATTCCTTGATGAAGTGAACATCTTTCAAAAGGATTCCTTGATGATGAATCGATTTGAGAAAGAAATATCTCTTTTGTACTTTCAAACAACGCGTCCCTTGAGTGGACCCCTTCTTCATGCTAGGGTTCTAAAGGGATCCCTTTGAAAGTCTTCCAAATTTTTGATGGTCTGCGTGATTGTCCGCTTTCTAAAATTTTCTATGTGCGGGTAAACATGTCACTTTATGGGTGCACTTGTAAAGCCGCTTTCTAACTCTGTGGAGTCCACTTTTCCTGGGTTTCCTTCATGTGAGAGATCTTGGGGGGTACCCCCTACAGGTCTGCGTGTCTGTAGGGAACTTTTTCCTGGGTTTCCTTCATGTGAGAGATCTTGAAGGATACCTTCCCTGCAGGTCTGCAGGTCTATAGGGCACTTTCTCGACTTCCTCCATGTGAGAGATCTTGCGGGATGCTTCCTTATAGGTTTGTGGGTCTATAAGATGCTTTTTTGGGTATCCTCCATGCGAGAGATCTTGGGGGTTTCCTCCTTGTAGGTCCATGGGCGTGTAAGACACTTTCATTCTTTAGCTTCATAGTTCTGCAAGGCTATGAAGTCCTTTGCTTGTCCTACGCTCTTGAGTTCGCCAAATCATGGTCTTCTTCCTCGACAATTCAGGTATACATTTCTAGCTCTACTACTTCTTCGATCTACTTTATTGAAGCACTCATCAGTATTCGTGCTCGCTAGAGTGGGGGAAAAATGTATAGGAGCGAATTTTCACCCCTTATGCAAATTCCTCTTTTAAACTCCCTCACCTTAGAAAACCAAATTCGAAGGTGAAAATCCACATCAGCCCATTGCTTTTGTTCCACTTGAGGTCTATTTTCTGCATCGACAGAAGAATCTCTGCGTAAATGTTCACATGGCGCACTTATGTCCTTGATGGATTCCTATGTCTGAAGCCTACAGAGGCATTACACTTCCCATTGGGGTCAGTTTGTAACAGCCCCCTTCGACCAACCGACCCGAATATGGACGTTTTTCTCATTCTCTCTTCAAATTCACTCCTTCAGGAATTTCATCTTCTTTAGAAGCTCAAGATTCCTTCGAATCACTTAACTTGATCTCTCCAAGCATTCTAGCATTCACTCCTTGCATTATAAGCTTTCAAGTAACACTTTGCACTCCATAGTAGTAGAAACAACACTCCGTCAACTTCGTAGAACAAGTGTGGAACAAAACCATTACAACAGGGGCTTGAGTCCTCTCATTCTCTCCTCCATTAGCTAGTGAGCTCTTGGTGGAGGTGGTGAGCTTTCTACTCCTCTCCTCTACGATTTGGTTGAGTAGCATAATACTTTTTTGTAGTGTTATTGTGTTCATTTCTTTCATTCTCCTTTATCATACTTTTTTCTCCATTATCGCTATCTTGGTTGTTCGTGGAGGTGGAAACACCAAAACGAGGGTGTGACTGAGGAAAACCCCTATATAACCACCTAAAATTTTTCCTCTTTATTGTGTGTAGGTGGACGTGCTTCTTGGAGCTAGCTGGAAAACATGCTCTTTTATGAGATCATTCTTGTCACACTAGCTTTAATCTACTTGCTCTATCACATCCGTTTATATGTTTCTTATTTCAAAGTGTTGTTTTGTTCTCTTAAAAACAATTAGCTAGGCCGTTAGTCTATTTTCTAGTGGTTTACCTTGTCTTTTTAGTCCTCTAGTCATACGGATGCCAGCGTACCTAAGAGATGCTAGTGCGTAGTGCTATCGTCCCAAAACCACACTTTTGTCCTCGGGTAGAGAGCTACCTGAGGCACAGTGTTGAACCTGAAAACTAGCTCACCTAGTCCCATTCCGAGTTTCAGGTCTGTAGAGTGATTGAAGGACCTTAAAGTCCTCATCATTCTCATCCCTCATCTCTAAACACCCCTTTAAGCTGAGGTAAGTTAGGGAAGCCTTCTGCTTTTGGCTCTCCATGACTTGGGGCCTTGAATGTGGTTGGTCCCCCTCTCTTACATTTTTGGTGAACTGAACGTGAAGCATTTTGGTTCTGTTTTGCGATACTGAAAGTTCCTTTCCTCGTATCCTAGGAGTGTTGTAGGTGTGAGTGTTGTAAGGCTTTTTCCTTACAACCCAACCTGCCACCCCTAGTAGGCATAGTTGGAAGGTTCTGAAGGTGTTACATAACAAAACCTTAATTGGATCACCGTCTTATCCTTTAACCTTTAGGAACTATGTGAAAGTATTGTCTAGTGTGTGTAATGGCCTCTTTCTTGCATTAACCTATCCCCTCTGCACAACCTATGAACAATGGTACTGGTATAACCTTCACTTCACAAGACCTTCTGATGGGTTTTAATAGGGAACCATCTCCTTTCGACATCCTTGCATGAATGAACAAAAAAATCATAGAAGGTGTTCTCATTGATATGATGTCTGAAGTAAATATTATAACTGAGGAGATCATGCTAATCAACTTTTTGCATGAAGATGGGTATGATGCACCTATGAGCACCATCTGCATGCATGATGGAATTTCTGTGCCCCCTTTGGGTAGTATTGTCCTGTTGGTTTTGGTTGGACCTAAATTAGTGAAGCTTCTGTTCGACATAATCCCTAGGTATGAACTCTTTAGAGTGAAGCTAGGTATCCCTTGGTTAGTAGCCATGAATTCCATACCCTCATTCATGCATAAATGTTTAAATTTTATCCAGGAGGGTTCCGTGCATGTGATTCATGACACCGGTTATAAACCACTAATTGCTCGTGGTAGCTACTCCTTGGATTACTCTTGACTTGTGCCCATTGGTCCTCTCCTACCTAGGATGAACCTCCTGCACCAAACATATCAAAATTATAAGAAAGGGAACCTAAGGCTGAAAGTGAGATACCCTTTGTTGCCTTATGTTGTTTCACATAGGGCTTGCCTAAAAGTTGACAGTGATGCCGCCAAGTCATGTAGGAGGGAATAAGAGAAGCGGTCCCGAGATCCTCGTTCTTCCTCTTCTACTATTCATCCTGACTCTTCCTCTTGCCCCGCTGAGGCACCATCAAATTCTATTCTTCATTTGCAGGCCCAACTTTGATTAGTATTATTATAACACCCTTGCAGGAGCATTCTTCATCGTCATAGGCTTTGATGATAATGCTTTTTGTTGTTTCCACACAAGATTCAAAGAATCCCATTTCCTTAACCAATTTAAGGGTACAAATGTTTAATCCCACTCCACATCTACCAAGACTCGTCTGAATATATGTTTATGGATGAAGACTTCTAGGTGAAAAGGATCGTTATGATTAGACTTTTGGGTTGAGTAATTTTAGTCAAAGAAAGTGACATGGTGAGTGTTAGCTAAGTAGCCCACCATTTGTTGGAAGCGATTGACATCAAGGTCAGTTGGAACAAAAGTTTCTTGTAAAGCTTTTTCAAGAATGACTCTATGCTTGGGGGATAAACGAAGCAACTCAAGGATGGATATTTGAGTAGGTGTTTTCTCTAGATGGTCCAAAAGGTTACATTGTGACTTTTGTTTTTGTTTTGGGGGAGCACCTTGTACAATCACCTTTGTTCATTATGCATTTATGACACATTCTAGCAGCTTCTTGATGGTGATGGTATTGACATGGTCATCTACAACTTAGATGTGATTTATGGTAGTGTAGTCAAAAGCAACATTGGTATAGTTGGCGAGATTATTGGTCTTGGAACCCAAACCAAATGGTTTTTATTTTCCATGGTCTTGCAAAGGATTCATAAAAAATCTATGATCCTTATTGGAGATATGTTGTTGACTGTCTATTTCAATGACACCACTTTCAATGAAGTCTTGAATGATGTTCTTATGTTGTCTGCATGACAAAGTTGAGTGTCCCTTGATGCGGTGATAATCGCAGAAGGAATTGTCATCCCACCACAAAGGTTTAAATTTCCTTGGATCGTAAGGTTTTGCATCAGGAAGTTGTATGACTTTTGATTGCAAGAGTTTTTTGAGGAATGATTCAATTGGTTTCCCTAAGGAAGTTTACTTGCATCTTGTGGGAAAATTCCTTTAAGGTTTTTGTTCTTGAGTGTTTTAAAGGGCGTTTGTTGTTTGTTTAGGGAAACGTGATGAATTGTTTGATGTGTTAGGTACTTTAAGTGTAAGTGTAGGACCAATATGTATTGCCTTCAAATTAACAACTCCATCATTTGTGACATTCTTATTGTGGGCACAATATTTACTTTTGTCATTTGATGTACCTTGGTCATTTTGAGTCTTGTTGTATGTCTTTATTTCCCCTTTTGCAATAAGGGCCTTCTCAAGTATGGTGCCTTTTTCCACTAGGTCATCAAATGTTGTGAAACAATGGGATTGTAGTTGATATTTTAGGTCCATGGTTAAGTTTTCTATGAACATGATAATATTTTCTTTCTTAGGAACATCGATAGGACATTGACTAGCCAAGCCCTTCCATCACTGGAAGAATGTTATGAATGAATCAGCTTCCTGTTGTTTTGTGTGACATAAGGTGGCTATAGTGATGTCATTTTCATTGTTGTAGGAAAAGTGAGTGATGAGTTTGTTGGCTAGGTCATCCCATGTCCTTATGCCTGAAGGTAGGTGGGTGAACCATTCTAGTTCTTGTCTTGCAAGACTCCTAGGAAATAGTCTCATGATATATGTCTATTCAGATGCAATGTCTATCAAAGATGTGTGGAATTATCTTACATGTTCAATAGGATTTCATTTTCCTCTATACTTGGGTAATGTTGGCATGCCATAGTGGGAGGAAATGGAGGCATGTATATGCATTTATCAAAGGTATATGGACATAACTCTCATGTAGAGTAAGTCTTTTTCGTTGATATTTTCATTTTTTCCACTTGTTTTTATAAAGAGAGAATTTGGTTGGCTAAGACATCATATTAAGTGAGTGACGTGTCCATGGCATTTGTAACTGCATTCTGATAGGGTCCCATGTTCATGTTTTGCAATCCAATATGTTGGTTGGATGAGTTGGTTTCGACTCTAGGCGTGTATGGTATGTTTTAATTTGGAATGTTATGAGTGTATGATGGGGTTTGATTTTGGATATGAAGAATTTGAGTTTGTATATGTGGGGTTTGAGTTTGAATATATGGGTTTTGAGGTATGTGTGAAGTGTTCATATTGGATCGCATTTGAAATGGGTTGGGATTATTTTGACCTTATGTGTTTTGGTTACCATATTGATTAAAATTCCCTTGTGTGTTGGTCTGTTGGGGAATGCTTGTATCAGGACCTTGTGAAGTTTTGGTGTTTGGTGTCTTGGGTCCATGAATATGAACCTTTTTCCTCTTATTTTTACCAAAAGGATTTTATGATGAGGCACCCATGGCATGGGATGTTCCAAATGGATTAAATGTAGTGCCAAAAGGTTGTGTCATTTCTTGTTTCATGGCTTTCATCATAGCTTGTGTTCCAAATATGGATGTGTGGATTGTGCTAGAATCTTTTGTTGACCCTCCTAAAGGCATATAAACATTTATTTACGGGATGAAAACTTTAGAGGTAGATGTATCATGTCCTTGGATTTGTTTAGTCCCTTTTTAACATCAAATCCATGAGGAAGTTTTGCTCCATTATGTAATAGTTTAACTAGAAATATTTGATGGTATAAGGCTACTATCTCATCCATAAATTGTGCCACATTAGTATCTTGGGTGGCTACATCTACCTCATCCTTAGTTATGCCCTTGGTTTTGTATTTTTCAAAAGGAGTATGAGGTCTAGGTGCTTCATTGGAAGAGGAGCCAAAGTTTGAGTTGCTAGTGTAGTTGTAAAGGTCATCATTATCTTCATGGAATAAATCCATTTCATTTCTCTTCTTTTGTGCTTTTGTTTGGACCATAAAAGGACTTGCAAGTGTGATGAGGGTGGAATATGAAGCCCAACGAATGACAATGCAAAGGTGAGACTATGACTAAGGGTATGCAACTAGACTATGGTTTTTGGTATTTTTCAAGATATAAGGGATGCTAAATGATAATGTACCAAGGTAAAGAGTGAAAGTGACAATAGTCAAAATATAGATAGGATAATGTCACAATGATCAAAATCTATGGTATGTCTAGGAATAAGGTATACAAATGTAATGCTAATATGATGTGGTGATGAAGGGATGATAATATGACCTAATATGATGACTAAGCACTTTTTGATAAATTTAAGAAAAGGTTATCAACCAAACTAAGGATAGCCAAAGTGAAAAATTTGATTACCAATGACCTTAAGAGGGAAAAAGACAAATGATAACAAGTGACAAGGTGGTCTTCAAACTAGACTTGTGAGTTGAAAGAACCAACCTAAAGTACAAGGACTTAATTGATTGAAGCACAAGGTCAAGATAATCTAGATTTGTGACTATGGTCTGATCTAAAGTTTGATAAATTTCCTAATCTGAGATCTACAACGCTGTATGCAATCTAAAGAGACCTAAAGTTTGACCTATGATGAATACTAATAATGCAAAGGTGAGCCAATGGATGGAATGAGATGACAGATCTGAGAAATTGCAAGTTTATGGTTTGATGAAAAGAATGTAGTCAAGAATTGATTAGAAATTAGACTGTTCCATAATTCCCTAAAAATTTTAGCAACTAGCAAATGTGACATTCAGAGTGTCAAATGCGTTGTTTAAAGAAGCAAATGTGGTGTTCTGGTTTTTAGTAGATGCATAATTCTCATAAGCAATTGTGGTTAACAGTGAAAAATGTAGTGAACAACTTGTTTTTGTCTAGTTTGACTAGCTTTTGTTCTATTTTTTATGAAATTTTGATGGAAAACACAACAAATAGTCTAAAAACAGTGTCTTGGCTGGTTTGAATGTCAAAATATGTAATTGTAATGTGTATGTTTGGAGGCTGTTCACCTTAATTTCCATGGGTCTAGAAAAAATCAAAGAAAAATCACACACATAAAACACTTGCCTACCCTAATGTCAACGGCCAATGGTGCAACCCTTAGGCCCACAACTTGGAATCTCCATTGATGTGAGTGAGGGACACCCTTTCAGGTTATGTTTCACCTCTTGTATTTGAGAGAAGATGGATAGGGGCCTCCTAGAATGGAAGGATAACCTAAATCACCCTCTCCCCAGAAAGCTACAAGTATAAACAAATAACTTATGCAACATCAGGGATTTCTATCTCATCTCAAGGGAGCCATCTGGTGAGTAAATTTTGGGGTATGATGCACATCCCTTGCATCGAGCATGATGCCAATAAAAAATAAATAATAAAGGGTGGGCCTCTGACCAATTTGTATTTTATTCACAACTCGGGGGAATACCTCCCAGCAAGCAAAATGGTTGGGCGATAAGGCTTTTCGAACTCAGGTTTCCCCTTATCGTTTTATGTACTAGCCCAAGGGAAAAATGAGTTGGGGTCACCAAGAAGTTTTTATTAGAGATGTATCCCGCATTGGTAGGCCCATGCTAATGGGGTATAACAAAATCAAGACAAGCACAATATTTTTTTATCTCCAAGATCACTCAAGGTGAGAGAGCATACACAATGCACTTGAATCACACTAGCAAGAGTTCATTAACCTTAATAAAACCAAATGTGTGGTGTGATAGTGCAAATGTCATGAAGTGTTTTTGATTCCTAAGATCACTCAAGGTGTGAGGGAAGAGCATACACACCTCAAAACAAGTACAAAATCACAAGACAATAAAGAAAATGGTTCTTTTTAAGTCCCAAATCAAAATGTGAGAGTTGCAAAGACACTTAATGCAAGTTTTTGTTTTTTTTAAGACCAATGAGTGTGAAAATGCAAGTTCTTTTTAACCCAAATTAGTGAGAAATGCAAAGTTAATTTTAAGACCAATGAGTGTATGATGCAAGATTTTTGTTCATTTTAAACTCATGATTTAGATAATGCAAGTTGTGGTAAATTATAAGCCAAATGAATGTGTGATGCAAGTCAATTTTAAGCCCAATGTGTATGAATGACTAAAAGATATTGCAAAATCAAGCAAAACAAACAAGTTAGCAATCCTAAATACAAATATCTCCTTCTAGCCACACGTTGTAAACCAGAGACCAGTAATAGAAAATTCCTAATCTATCGAATACAAAAGACATGAACTAAAAATTCCTACTAAAGACTGGATTTCAAAATAATCAGGCAATTGCGGTATAAGAAATCACAGTTATGGATTTATGGTTCTGAATAGAGCGGTGCATGAAATGGAAACTACAACTTCCAGAATGGTGACTAGGACAAAATAGATGTGATGAAGCCCTAAATGATTGTAGTGAAGCCTCAATGAATTGTGTCACATAGACCTAAAGCTACAAAAACACCAAAATATGACAAAATTTAATGAAACTAGAAATTGATATGATGCAATAATGATGTAAGAGGATGAGAACCAAAACCAAAAACTGAAAAGCAATAGAAAAACCTAAAAATAGATACAGTAAAATGATTTTCCTAAATTTTGGATAGATGCGGCATTCTGGTTAGCAACTGCGTGCACTAGCTTTTGGCAATTGCATTGTTCGGGCTCGCAGTTGCGGTTCAGACCTAGAACTCACAATTTTTTTAAAAATTGTTTCAACTATGGTTAGTTCATGTTAGGTTCACCAATGTAATTTAGGGTAAAATTAAAGTTAAGGTTATAAATCATCAACACTACAACCATAAGTCCCTAAACCTACAATGAAGTACAGTCCAACATAAAAACAAAAACATAAAGCAATATTACCTATGCCATGGTTGATTCACCTCCATTGTCCTTCATTTTTCTTGATATGATTGATTTCCCTTAGAATGATTGCAAAATATTGAAGATAGTAGTTTCCTCCTTAGCAACATGTAATTGTGCATAAACTAGGTAGGTTGAAATGATAATGATAGGTGTCTTTTATAGAAAGTAAAATTGGAATGAAGGGCTGAGCTTAAAAGCCAATAAGATATGTCAAACAATGGACAAGAATGAAAGTTGTATTATGAAATAGGGTTAGGGAAAAGTTAGGGCAATGATAAGGATGAAATGCCAAGATTGAATTACAAAATAATTCAATCCAGGGTGGAAATTGAATGAGACATGAAGGGATAAGGTTGGCAAAGAAAATGAGGTTGACACAAAAAAAGAGGTTGTTGGAGAAAATTGAATAATTAAATAATGAAAAAATTTAATTATAGAAGACATGTGGCAGGTTGAATTTTTTATTAAATAATGATTTAATTCAAAAGTGTGAAGAAAATGACATATTAGTAGATTATTAAATAAATAAATTTTATTTAATTTATGGCAGAAAAGGATAATGAATAATTAAATAATTAAATAATTATTTAATTATAGTAGAAGAGATGATAATAATCAAATAAATAAAATTTATTTAATTATAGAGGAAAAGGATATTAGTGACGTAATTAAATAAATAAAATTTATTTAATTAATCCAAAAGAAGAATAAAAGTAAAGAAATGAATTAAATAAATAATTAAGATTATTTAATTAATAGTAGAATTATGACATTAAACAATATTCAAATAATTAAAATTATCTAATTATTTGGGGATGAAAGGGGATAAAATAGTGTTCGCAGGACTAGGACAATTTTTAGTTTCTATAGATATATGCCCCCTGATTTTACTTACTTTATGAAGGTGGAATCAAGGTAGCAATCTAACCACATCAAATTATTGGGTTTATTAACAGAAATGCTTACAATGGGATTATCATAGAACAACACCATCTATCAATAAACATTGGATAAGATCGAGGATGAAACTATGAATCAAAAGTAACAAACAACATCAAAATCAAAGTTCTCTAGCCCTCATTATGATGATTTGAGTGAAATGTGCTACTAATGAATTTTACTATATGTTAGTGCAAAATCATCTTTTTGACTATCATTTTAACATTTACTACTTGGATATTTTGAGAGAGATACCTTG